>OU015497.1:96692907-96697907 GCA_907164885.2 Dolomedes plantarius | reverse complement strand
TTGATCCCATATCTTGAATTATTAGTAAATCGAATGCTCAATTAAATTGTCTTAACCTTCATTTCTATTAAAAATCAAAATTATCCAGAATTCATTCAAATCTATGAACAGTATACAACGTGACTGATTACGACTGACTAAGATAATCTTAAGACACTTAGTTTATTATTTCTGAGCCGAATGCAGTCCACTTCTGTGGGCGTGGGTTCGAATCCCACTTCTGACACCAAAATGTTCCGTTTTCTTGGGTTCTTTAGGATTGAGTAAGAATCTCTTCAGAAAGTTCACACAAAATAAATTTATTATTTTGTAAATTCTTCAGGCGTATACACATAAAAGTCTTAACAACTGGTGTTTATACAGCAGAAAATTCCAAAAACGCAAGTCAAGATACCAGAATTTTCAATACAATACACGCCAATTAACGCATTTACAACACATTCAATTCTCACTAAGAAATTGAACTGAGTTCCTATACCATTGTTAGGTATATTTACAGAATTCCAAAGCGCCCTCTATAGGTCAGTCACAGCTAGATATTTCTAGAAGCTTCCAGAAAGGTTTAGTCGGCAAGTTAGCGAAATATCGCCAAATCTGGTGGCCAAAATAAGTCACAAAATCCATCGCCAATTTGGCGATAACTCTCATATTTGGCTAGATTCCCATAGACTCCCATGTTAAATACATAGCTATAGGAGCTCTTCCATAGAAGCCAATTTAACGAAACAAAATGTAATATTTACAAAATCGTAACAATATTGAGTCAAAGCTAAATTTTTAAAGATATTTTGTACTACATAGTACATCCACCTTTAAGTTCAGTTATTATACACAATTTTTATCTCAAATCCATGTTTTCTATCGCGATGATAAAATTTGATTTCTAAATTTCTATAACACACTCTCTCACACATATGAATACGATATTGCCAAAAGAAACCGGACACACAGGTCGGAAGAAGATATATATATTTCTTTCAAAAAATCAATATGCTGTTGGGCCACCTATGGCTGCAATGGCTGCCTAGGCTCTTCTGGGTATGTTTTAGACCATTTCTTGGAATGTGTGCTTTTAGATTTGTCTCCATTCCTGACTAAAACCACTCACAGAATGCTCTTAATGGAAGATTTCTCAACCGGAGACAAATTCGGTTTTCTAGCTAATCCCGTAACTGTTCGATACGACTGAGATCGTGACTATAAGCCGTCCAATCGTATTTTTGCATGTTGTTTTCTTCAAAACAAGCCTCGATAATGCTCGAGGTGTGGCAGGGAGCCAGGCCATGCCAAAATAAATAAGAGTCAGTTCCAAAGTACTGCCACTATGTAGGAAATGCACAATCATCTAAAATGTTTATGTATCTTTTAGAGCTCGTAGTTGAAGGCAAAGCAGTCAAAAGGCTCAGCTCCTCCCAGCAGAAACAGTACTATCACAAAGTTGGGACAACGCAGTCGTAAATCACTCCCCGAGCAAACGCCTTACACAGGCACCTGCATCCGATTGGAAAATTTAAAGCAGGATTTATCACTCTAAGTAACTTTTTATTCTGTCCTTCTAATGTGCATGAAAGACCCGATAAGTACCACTACCTTCTTTTTATGGCATAAGGATGATTAACAGGGGACTGCTGAGCAGCTGATCAGCTATGATACCCGATGTCATGAAGTGTGCAACATACGAGTACTGATATCAATTCTTGTGGCTTGGAACACTTCTGAATCAAATACTGATGCAGTGGAAGAACGATACTTTTTTAAAGTCATCATTATGCATCTCTTGCCTCGGTAGCACTCCCAGGCCAGGGTTTTGCTCCAGTAGTGCAACTGGACCTCCATATTCGTATGACATATGCCACAGTTGATTTCGGGATGTCCTTAGGACCAGCTGTTGAATGTAACGACTGCTTGTATAGCCTCCTATGACCTCTTTGGAAATCCGCATGTACAGCGTTGAGCGCCACTATGGATTCTAGTGTAATTTGAGGCTTTGCTAGTCGATCCCGTTTATATATACTACCTGACACAAGCTGCGCATCTTCCTTTGCACACACGAGTTTGCCTATATTTTCCTATTCGCAAGTATTCGGTTACTTTTGGTAATATGGTGTATAGACATATATGTGTGTGTATTTAAATATTAATACTCAAGTTCATCAATTTTAAAACTTGTAGCTCTTATAATTCTCTGGTTAATCCCTTTTAAAACAAAATTATACATAGTAAAAATTGATGGTTCATATTGTTCAATTTTATAACCTTATTGAATACATATATAATTAATCCTCTGAAGAATAATTCCTAAACTGTTTGTAGTTATTTCAAGAAATTCTGGACAGTATATAAATCTAAATTTATTTCCAGTAAATAACTCCTACTTTCCTCATTCCTACTGGAGAAATTTTTCCCTACAAAATTTTTAATTTATTTCACTATAAGCAGTAAAATTAAAAATAATTACTCTGGTCCATCATTTTTGAAGTTCTTGCAATTACTTCTCAAGTTTTTCCCTCCTTTGAAAAGAATTTGAGAGTATTTAAATCTCTGTGATATAACCAAATGTTCTGCTAAAAATAAAATTGACTGTTTCGCATGGGGCGAAATTGTTTCTCCCATAAAACGAAAAAGTCATTCTCTTCCAGAACTAACGCTTTCAAATTTACCTGTATTTGATTGGATACTAAATTGAAAAGCTTCGATCATTTCAAGTTAATCTGCATATATAACACGCAACGCTTAGAACGGAAATGAAAGGGTATTTAAATATACCATTAGGCAGTCTCACTGGATGCGAATTTTAAATGTATGCTATTATCAACGAACACTTTTTTTTTATTCCAGCTTTATGTAGAGATAATCGAAAGTTCTCATTTACTTTTTTTTCTGAACTTTATGGTCTTTCCAGGTTTAATTACGTCCTAATTTAATTCGAACTATCTTTACTTAACAAACCTGGGAAAGATTTCTATTTTACTGTACCTCATTTCATTTAATGTGTCCAGGGCTTGATTTCGTTAAACGAAATAAATTATAAGGTATAGTGAAAGTTTTAGCTGTGTTAATCTTAAAAATTTAAAGGAAACATGAACGAGGGAAAGCTATACGCAAAAAAGGTCTACTTGGGGATTTATCTGTCCTTCAATTTAATTAGTATTTAGCGTAGTAGTTTTCGAACTCATTTTGTTCAGAGTTTGTCATATTGCATTCCAATATTCGGGAATTAATCAATTGAAGGATCATTTATGAAATAATTGGGAAAAATGCCTCAGCAGACAATCTAACTTAATATTTTAATCAAGAGCGATTGAATGATCTAACAGTAATTTCTACAGTAAAGAAAATATGCTGCAATTAGCTGAACACCCCTGCTTCGCTACGGAGTACATTTTAGAATAATTACAATGAAAAACTAATGAAATTGTCTTTAGAGGATTTCCTTATAAACAATATTTTTTGTTTCTTCACTGAGCGGAACTTATCTCACCAGGCTCGTCTGCGAACTTACGCTTGAGCAAGCTACGTAAAACTGACCCTTGGAGAAACAATTTTCTCTTAAATATACGCCAGCGTATTTTAATGTTTGGTATTCAGACTTATTTATCGTCATGACGAAGCCTACTTTGAGGGGAAATTGCAGTTTTATATATAGGTTTAATTTAATATCCATAAAACATACTAATTTGAATTTAATTATTAAAAAACTTCCATCTCAATCAGTCTAGTGGTTAAATTTTATCTTTTACTGTATTTTAATTTTTTGTTAATTTATTTCATTGTTATGCACGTGACGCAAAATTAATTAAAAATTGCAAAAAGAAAAGAAATCTCGTGATCAGCATTTAATAAATTAAATTCTAAATATTAATCTTTAAAAATTCACCAAAAATCAGAAAATGGAGGTAAAGATTAGAAAAAATTTCATCTTAAAGGAATTTTTACGTTCTTTCTCGTGATATAAATTTTATACCTCCCAGATTATTATTTTAAATGATAACTTTAAAAAGTTACAAAAAACAGCTTAAAAATTTAATTTAAAAAAATCTAAGAAATTTTTTAAAAACTCTTTCTTAGTGCACCCTTACACTAGAAGAAGAATCGCCATGCAAAATTTCGGCCCTTTAGATCCCGCGGTTTGGTCTGTGCGTTATCTGTCAGTCCGTCAGTCACGGAACTGTTTTATACATATAGATAAAGGCTCGAAGAATGATTTAGAAAACTATTTTATGACATAACAAACTATATTCAAATTTATTTACTTTTTTAAAGTTCTGTCATTTTTAAAATTTTACGTTTATTGAAAAATAAATACATATATTTTTCCAAAACGTTCGTTATTGTATTAAGTAGACTCTTCCTAATAGAGATACATTCATTGCTTAAGGAGACCGTGGATGTTTAATTGAGCAAATCTTTTTTATTGTAATATTCATTGTGTTATTGTAAATACATACACACACACACACACACACACACACACACACATATATATATATATATATATATATATATATATATATAAAGAAATAGATGTTAGAGAAAACCAGTAATAGCTCTAAAGCTACTTGCAGCCAGGAACAAATAATATATATATATATTTGTCTAGGATAATTGTGCCAAAATAGTTTTTTTCGAGTAAAAAATCATTTATGAAGCTTCTACGAAGTAAGTAATAAAGGTAAGTGTAGTGATAAACTTTAAATCCGTTTTTCTTAAAACAGATTTTCAAAGATTTTTAGATTTTTTTAAATGCTCCATGCAACTTAATTTTTGTTCAAAATTCATGAAATTGATGAGGTAGAATCCTGATACTGTTTAAAAAGAAACTGGATATGCAATTGTCAATTCGACTTCATTAAGGTAATTAAATTTGATTTATAACTCATTAAAAGACAAAATTTTCATGAAAATCTGGATGGAATTCAGAAAAATAACTATATAAAATTAATTATTCAAGGGATTAAATAATCAATACCCAGATTTGTTTGTAATGCAGTTCGACGTAG
>OU015497.1:96540407-96687907 GCA_907164885.2 Dolomedes plantarius | reverse complement strand
TTTGGCGTGTAAGAAATTATAAAGCCAATTTATGAAACATAAACAGATATCTAAGTAATATTTAACAGAAGTTACTAACTTTTGAATTGTCAGTTGTAACGATCTTTTAGGTTTTTTTTATCTAATACAAACACTTGCTCAACAGTCAACCGTCGAACTCGCAGATGAAATTGTTACGATGTTTCTGCACGTCGTTAGATGTTGGTTTCCAAGCAATAGGATATTTGTGGCGGGGAAGCCAACATGCATTTCAGAAGTAAGATACCTCTACGACATAATCTTATTAAGTTTGGAGACTTTGATGACCGAAATTGCCAGAATGTAGTATTGTTTGGCATAATTAGAGCCATAGATTTTCAGTTTTCTTAGGTTGTGTCGTTTGGCCATAAGTAAAATTCTAATGTACTTCTACTGTCAAATTTCTCCAAATAAGGCAAAATTATATATGCACACACAGACATACACACTTAATTCCCCTTCCCCGTTGACGTATAACTTAGTCAAAATTGACTAAATATAGTATTATTTGTCGTAATCACAGCTATAGATCTTCAACTTTTTTAGATTTTGCTCTTTGGTCATAAGTAAAAATCTAATGTTTCCACACAGTCAAATTTCTCCAAATAACGCAAAATAATACACACATAAACTTAGAGAGGACTTTACCCTCCCCGTTGGAGTATCACTTTCCTCTCTATCTATTTATTTTTTGTACATTTGAAATAAATGAATATAGTTTAGATATAAAATTAAACACCATATAAAAACGCTATCCTAAAAAGTATCCATGTTTTATTGCGTAACATTATTTCTACTGGAGAATTCATATTACCAAGTTAAATAAACAGAGCGTAAATTTATTTGTATAAATTTCCTTCCTAATTCCTCCGAGCAAATATAGTAAAAAAATGCAATCATAGAAGTTTTTAATCGAAATTTTTTGCCCCAATTCCGAAACTGAGATAATAAATCCTAAAAGTTTTTTATTTAAAGGGCGTTCCGTGGATTGATACGGGCATTTCTATTGTGTCTTGTTGTCCTCATAAAAAAATTCGGTAAGAGGTCCCTCTGTGGGTATTTGCAGTCGTTTGGAATCGGCTTTAAGCTTTCGACCCCACGTCAGTTTAGCGGTCATTGAAAACAATGACAGTGACACTCCAAACTAAACCTAACCAGACTTTGATTTTGCGATGACTCTGCTTTTAAAATGTTTTAAATTGTTCACGCATGCAAAACTAGTCATCAGTACAGACCCAAAGAAAACAGTGAGAGTGATCAAGTGTATCTATATAAATGATGCCGTAATACGGGTATAGAACCCCCCCCCCCCCTTTAATGTTTTATATAACAGTAAAAGACTTGTCCGAATCTCTGGAGCAAATAGTGTTTCCTTCGTTAGGAGCAGATTAAGGGAACTCTTCCCGTGGCCCTAATGTTAAGGTTCTTTTCTTTTACTTAATTATTCTCACTATATATTTTCTTACAATACGATGGTGGGATTGTTTATTTTAGAGAAAAGTGAATTGTTAGATTTGTATTAAATTATTTCAAAATATTTGAAGAACAAGTCTTAACACTCCAAAAATATTAAAGTAATACTTCAAGAGGAAAATAATAGTTTAACAAAATTTTTTTTTCAGGATATAAAAAAAAAAGAAATCCTTGCCGCTCCGTTTGATAATCCAGCCATTTTACCCAGTTTAGCTTCAACCAATTTGACATCGTATTTCTCTTGAAAGTTAACCGTAATCCTCTAGGGTTAAGCGTTAAACAAAATATGTGCCGCTGATCTTAAACCTTCTAATTGCAGTATTTTTTTCAAAACTGTGGACAGCAACCGTTACTAGACACCAATATAGGGTGATTCAGCATACTTTAATTTCGGAGCTGATGTTACTCAGGGGAATGACTGTTGATAATCCTTTCTGATATTTTGTTTACCACTGTTTTCGTTGTTTCCTTTATTCCAAAAACGAGTTGATGCTTGTTTAATCCAAAAACTGGGGATATTTTTCGTATTCATGAAACTCTAAGTGAGGCGCAGCAAAAGAAGCATGACTTAGAAAAAATATACTCGTCTAAGTAAATATTAACCACTGTTTTCGTTGTTTCCTTTATTTCAAAAACGAGTTGATGCTTGTTTTAATCCAAAAACTGGGGCTAGTTTTCGTAGTCATGAAACTCTAAGTGAGACGCAGCAAAATGAACCATGACTTAAAAAAAATACACTCGTCTAAGTAAATATTAAAAATCATTCTTCACATTAAATCGTTTGCCAAATAATTGAGCAATTGAAGGAAGCACTTTACTTTCATCATTATTTTTTACACACTTCGAAGAAGAATTTGCATTGGGATCGTCGAAATTGCATTGGGTTTGTCAATATACTGCATTTGCAGTAAATACTTCACCTTCTTATTAAACATTAATTTTTTTCTTAAAGAATAAATATTGTGGTATAAGTTTGCATATCTTGTCTTGTTCTTTAGACTGTTTTTATACTGTTTTTATGGCTATTTATGGCTATAAAATCTATGAATATGGATACCTGGGCGCTGACTGATTATTTATTTTTACTTGGAAACATTAAAGATTCTTTAAATGATAGAATTTCAAGTTGTATAGTATTCTCTAATGATAGTAAGGGTTATACTGAAATACCAAGACGATTATTGGCAAAATCATTTTCTGTTATTCCCCAGCAATTTGTATTAATAATTTTGCTGAAGGCATTCCATTAAAGTACACTTGCCTTCAATGACAAACTATATTAAGTCGTGTGGTATCACTTACATATATGACAAATCGAATAAAGCCTCTTTGCTTGTATTAATAGTGTATTATGTTGAAGATTACTTCTCCACAAGTCTATACATTTTCCAACTGGATTCTCCGGAGTAATATCACATATCGGAGTCCAATAGGCAGATTTAGTTGCCTCAGCAGTAAAATAATTGTACTAGAGATCCGGTGGCGCAGAATCTACCCAGAAATAGAACTGAAAGAAAAGCCCCGTAGTCCAGGAATAAAAATATATACGTAATGTATTATATATGTGACATGGAAAAGCAGAGTTACTGGGTGAAAGAAATATTGAAAAAATTATTTTACTTCCCGTATAAGTAGAGTTAGTTAAGATAGTTGGAAGTTTAATATTATGAAAGGCGTGTAATAAAAAATCTTAAAGAAAATACACTGCTCAAAACAATTAGGGGAGCACATGGTTTTAACGAAATTACGCAAATACTTACACCGATAAGTAAGATAAAATAAATCATCCATAATTTAAAGCCTAGTAGGAAAAAGAAGAAGAGAACCTCATATGCAAATCAAAGTTCATGACATCAAAAACCGGAAAAAGAACATAAGGGCGGAAACCGGGATGTTGCAGAAACGTCTGTTTCACTGCCCTAACTGTGCAATTCGATTGCTCAGTTATTCTTTTTGAGGAAAGGTGACTTGAAAATGTCTCAAAGACGTGATTTACCGGAATCCATGGCATAGCGTATTATAGGCAGACTTGAATCCGGGCAAACACAACGTAGTGTCACGGACGCTGTTGCAGTCGCCAGAAGTGTCGTTGCAAGGCTTTAGAATCGATTCCAAGAAACAGGGAATGTTAGGCGTCGACCAGGGCAAGGTCGGCCACGCGCCACTACAGCAACTGATGACCGGTATATACTGTTAACAGCTCGTCGATACAGAACAGATAATGCTACTCAGCTGCAAAGACAGTTGCTCTTGGCAACAGGACGAAGGGTGTCCAGCCAAACAGTACGCAATAGGCTTCATCAGGGCGGTCTATATGCACGTAGGCCAATGGTCTGCATTCCGTTGTCCTCACGCCACCGTGCGGCCCGAAGAAGATGGGCTGCTGAACATCGAGATTGGGAGAAACATGATTGGAGCCAAGTGTTGTTTACAGACGAGTCCCGATTCAGTCTGGAGTGTGACACCCGACGTGTTTTGGTATGGAGGGAAAGGGACACTCGATATAACCCCACATTCGTTCGTGAAAGGTCACAATACAGACGAGCTGGTTTTATGGTATGGGGTGTATTCAGCATAGGTGGACGTACGGACCTGCATATCACACGGAATGGTACTTTGACGGCCCGAAGGTATGCAGACGAGATACGGAGACTTCATGTCATACATTGCGCTGCAGCCATTGGAGATTCCTTTGTTTTCAAGCATGATAATGCCAGACCGCAAACAGCTCGTATTGTGGAGAACATGCTTGAAGCTGAAGCAATACAGTGTATGGAATGGCCAGAGTGCTCTCCTGACCTGAATCCAATCGAGAATGTTTGGGACATGCTCGGACGACGCATTGCTGCGAGACCAAGGCCAAGAAACAGGGAATGTTAGACGTCGACCAGGGCACTTCTCATCAATCAGATTGCACCTCTTGAGGAGTGGAACAATATTCCCCAAAGTCTTATCGATAACATCATCGCATCCATGGAAAGCAGGTGTGCAGCAGTCTTAGCTGTTGGAGGAGACCACACGCCATATTAAAAATCTTGCATCATTTCTAAACAATACTTTTTTTATCGTTTACATGTAACCAAATTGTAGCCCTAAATTATCTTTTCATGTTTTTTCCATATTTTCAAAGAATTAAAGCTTAATTACAAATTTTTTTATGTCTTTTTTTCTGCATTGCGCATTGATAAGCGTGTACTATCCATTTTATGCCAATACGTGGCTGTCTCGCACGGTTTTCTTAACTTCTTTGCTTGCTCCCCTAATTTTTTTGAGCAGTGTACATTATAATCAAGTTTTTCTTTCATGTAGTTGAATAAATGGAGTTAACAATTTTTAACTTATGGGCAAAATATTTACCTTTCACACTGTTCTTATGAAATATACATGCAGAATTAGTCATGTAAAACTGTGAATTTTATTACAACGAAACAAATCATGACAAATCAACTTGTCTGCATTTATTGGAACTACTTTCAGTCAATACAGATAGAGCAGTAGACAAAAATTGGAGCTATATCACTAAATTTGTTATTTTAAGACTATATATATATATATATATATATATATATATATATATATATATATATATATATATATATATATATATATATATATATATATATAACAGTTCCGTAACTGACTGACTCACTGACATGCAACGCACAGACAAAACCGCGGGACCTAAAGGGCTGAAATTTTGCATGGCGATTCTTCTTATAGTTTAGGGGTGCACTAAGAAAGATTTTTGAAAAATTCTTCATAGATTGTTTTAAATTAAATTTTTAAGCTGTTTTAGCAACATTTTTTAAGTTTGCATTTAAAATATTAATTTGAGGGTTATAAAATTTATATCACAAGAAAGATCATATAAATTCCTTAAAAATGAAATCGTTTTCGAATCTTTACCTCCATTTTCAGATTTTTAGTGAATTTTTAAAGATTAATTTTTAGAATTTAATTTATTAAATGCTGATCACGTGATTTCTTTTTCTGGTACTTTAAATAAATTTATCGTCACGTCATAACAACGAAATAGACAAAAAAATAGTTTTCTCTTCTTGCTAATGCGGCAGACGATTGAACATTATCTAAAAAAATATTAAAATGCAGTAAAAATATTTTCCTCAAACTGTACTATATTAACTGTACTATATTCTTTAGTATGTCCAATTAGATTTAATTTGAATATTGTCTCCTACATTATTTTGTCTATAAAATATCCCTTACGATTTTTTATATATATATATACAGTGCCGTAACAAGGCAGGAGCAACCGGGTCACCCTCCCAGGGCCCATTTGGAAGGGGGTCCCGAAATGCTGTATTTATTTCATTATTTTCCAAAACCCAATTAATTAAGGCGCCGAAATGTCCAGGGCACAGGAATAGATAGTTATGGCACTGTATATACGTAAACAAACACACACACACACACACACACACACATATATATATATATATATATATATATGTATGATCCTTGGTATCAGTATATTTTCTTTTGTTTCGAAAAAATTATAGTTAAGTGCCCCAACGGAGTGTGCTATTAAAAAATTGGTCGCATACCACTACAGTTTCCAAATTCATTTATTTGAAAAATAAAATTTACGGAAATAAGAGATATTGCGAGATTGATCCTATAATAGCGACAAAGCTTTTTTTTAAAAACAGATAATAAAAACTTTAATCAGCATGTTAATATTATAAAACTTTTGAACGAAATTCGTAGTTAATTTAATATAAGAGATACTTGACCTTCTCTTTCTCTGGTCAGAATGTCGCCCTTTGGTTCAAACTGATACAGGGAGATTAGCTCCGAGGTTGTCTTATTGCTGATGTCATGTTTCAAAAGTTCATGGGCATGTTTGTAAATAATACATCGTCTGGATTACAGTTATGCAGCTGAAGTAGATTATTATGCTATCAAAAGATCTACTGCTCTTGGTATCCGTGACGTCAAGATGCCCTTCATCTACAGCAACCATGAGCGAGAAATAATTTTGATTAAAATGGCATCCAAAATTTGCAGTTTTTCGGACACTCCCTATTTTTTCGAAATTTGTGAATTTTATTGTTGAGCAGTTTTAACCTTAGCTATGAATCTGTGACCAGTTCTGTAAATTTTTCTTTAACGTTTCCTGGAATCGTTTCGAGGATTTTCCAGAAAGTGTAATCAGATTCCAATTTGGCTATCGATGTTGTTTATCGACTGTGTACTGGGAAGTAATCGCAGTGTTGTTGTTTTACATTTTTTACCTCTTCAATTGCATGCTTTTTGTTATCTTTATATATATATATTTTTTCTGTCCGTGTATGTCTTCGGTGTATGTCCGTATGTATGTCCGTGTATGTCCGTGCATGTCCGTGTATGTGCCGTATAGTCTTCTGTGTATGTCACTGAACTCCTCCTAAACGGCTGGACTGATTTTTATGAAATTTTGTGTGTGCGATTGAGTCGAGTATGGTTTAGATTCACATTTCGATAGGGGGGGGGGGCAGGGGCACATGTAAAAATAATCGAAAACGACTGATATCACTGTCGAATCCATAGTTTTCAGGGTCGCTGAGATTAATAGTGACACTCCCAATGTCGTTTACGTGCAAGTTCAGCCCCCCCCCATTACCATAGGGGAGTGAGGGTGGAAGAAGGGGGAGTATAAAATCTCCAAAATGACCGAGAGTAGTGTCGAATCCATAGTTTTCGGGGTCTCTGAGAGGAACAGTGGCAATCCGAATGCCGTTTAAGTGAGAGTTCAGCCCCCCCTCCCCGATCAACGTTGGGGGGGAGGCTGGGGGAGAAGATAAAATGTCCAAAATGACAGACAGCCGAATCCATAGTTTTCGGGGTCACTGAGACGAATAGTTACACAACTGATGCCGTTTAAGTGCAAGTTAAACCCCCCCCCCCCATCAGCATTGGGGGAGGAAGGGTGAAGGGGGAAAAGTGAAATGTCCGAAAAGTCCGAGAGTAGTGTCGAATCCATTGTTTTCGGAGTCACTGAGATGAATATAGGAAACTAAAAGTGTTGTTTATAATCAAGTTTTCATTTAAATAATAGAGTGAATTTGTTATTTTTTTATCATTTGTATACTGTACATATACTTTTAAATACTCGTAAATAAAATTACTTAGATTTTACACTATAGGTAGAATTCATTCCTTTTCCTCTGTAGTAAAAAATTGAGATTAATAAATACCTGGGCAACGCCGGATAAACAGCTAGTTTTTTAATACATTTTCAGCGGTGGATTAGATATTTTAAAGGTATTCGTCTATTTATAAAACACAATTTTGAGACCCTCCAATATGTATCGGGAAAATGGATACATAATTTTCTAGCTATAGGAAAATGTTCAACTTTTTTGCTAATTAAAGTTAATTAAAAACTTTTTAGTAGCAATAGAATTTGATTTCTTTTAGTCCCGTAATTTTTTTTCTGTATTTATCTTTTTCTGTATTCTGTATTTATATATAATTTAAAAAAATTAACTGTAAATAATTTTCTTAGTATTTTTTATATGTAAACTTAGAATAATTAAAACTTAAATAATTAGAATTTCAAAGAAAATTTCAGGCACATAATTTAAAAGCATGTTAGTAAAATTATTCTGGAAATAGTTTTGAACATGTTGAAACATTAAAAAAAATTTGTCCTTTGTAATCACTGATACGCAGCATAAACATAATTAATTTATTAAAACTGTTTCTACATTTTGAAAAAATGTTTGCGATTCATGATTAAAAATTAACGAACTGACTTTATGAGTTTTATCAATGAAGCATTTTATCTATTATGTAGGTTGTTACAGGACCTAATTTTCGGTCATCCCTTCTCCTCTCAGTTAGTTTTTTGGGCCTCTAATCACGCTTATATTGCTCCTATGGGGTAATTCACTTCCGCTCATATACCGTCCACTGAAATCTCTATTCATGTCAAACGAAATATCCTGTATGACTTTTTGAATGCGTGGAATTGAATTAAACGTTTTGTTTCATGGACCGGTAAACTTTTACTACTTTTTCATTTGTACACAATTTTTCTAATATTTTAAACACGTTCGACTAAACTGAAAACAGACCCCAAAAGCAGACATTCGAACGCTATCACATATTACCAACTACGCTAAGAGGTAATTTCACTTTGCTCTAGCTCCTAAACTGTTGCGAACTTTCACAACAATGAATTTGAAAAATCTCTCAAAATCTGACTACGAATTTGGAAGTTGATTCGCACAACTTTTCGAGAAATACACGAATTCAGTCACAAAGAAAATTCGTATAACAAGGAAAGATTTGGAAAGCTTGAAGCATAGTATAGCTTATGCTGTTTTCAATACGGTGGAAAGCAAGAAAAAATAATCTTAATTGAAAAGTCCAAATACTTACCAGTCCAAATTTGCTGTTCATTTTATGTTTAATTATCTTTCAATTTTTTAAGTCCATGTTAAAAATAAGTACAATGAAGTACATATTTTATACATAATATTTTTACCTGATATGATGCAACATAAAATTAGACGGAAGACAGAAATTCCCTTCACACATTATTTTAATTTATTAATAAAGGACAGCAACTATTTGTATAAGAAAATTCATAAAATATACATTTATAAGAAGCTAGATCAAAATCAGGGCCCATGGCCTAAAATAAAACATCCGGTAAAGTAATAAGCTTTCAGAAATTTATTTTTCATTTTTTTTATATATATGCGTAAGTGAATATGTTTACTTATGTTTACTTAAGCATCTGCTTCTCTATTCCCTAAATACCATCTGCGAATTCGTTTGAAAACCCAATTCCATCCGTTTCATTCGTCCTTGCATGATAATGTTTTCCTAGAGTGTGTGCGTGTGTGTGTGTGGGGGGGGGGGGAGAGACCGGCTTCTCTCTTGGCGAACTCTAATGAGAGAATTAAAGCGCTCTTTCTAAAAACCTATAACCTCCGTATTTCTCCAAGGAAAGCGAAAACTAAGGAAAATGCACTTCTTTGTTCCAGTTTCCTGGTCCCACTAATGAGCGAGAGGTTTGGGGAGCAATCAAACGAGCATTATTTGAATAGTCTCTTTTTGCAGGGTATCTAGGTACAGTCGATATATAATGTGCAAGTTGGCTGCTTTTACAGCAATTAAAAAAAGAATCACTTGAACGGTTTTTTTTTTTTTGCAAGTTTATACAGTTTGCTCTTTCAAGTTGTAAATAATGATTTTGAATCGAGTTTTAATTTCTGTTGAAGTAAGAAAAGGTAAATATTAGTTCAAACATTTTATAAACGTGTATGTTTTTCAAATGTTTTATTTCTGGCAATACTTGAGATTTTTCTTGGTGGAAGTTAAAATAATGTTTAATTTATTTTTTAAAATAACCCGTTCAGGAAAGTAAATTTTTGAAGAGAATTATTGTATAGCGTGGGAAAACAACTTTATAACTCTTACATGTGTTTAGCTTTAGGATAACATTATTTGTAACATTCATGGTAAAAAATTAACTGTGTTTTTCTTCATTACAACCATTTACATATTATTACTAGCTGAATACCCGTGCTTCGCTACGGAATACATTTTACGATAATTACAATGAAAAAATAAAGAAATTGCTTTTAAGAAGATTTCCTTATAAACAATATTATTGTTTCTACATTGGCTGGAACTAATATTATCAGGCTCGTTCGCGAACTTTTCGCGAAGTTTCGTAAAACTGACCGTGGGAGAAACAATTTTATCTTAAATTTATGCCAGCGTATTTTAAAGTTTAGCCTTGAGACTTATTTATCATCATGGCGAAGCATACTTTGAGGGGAAATTGCACGGAACTGTTTTATATAAGGTTTAATTTAATATCCATAAAACATACTAACTTGAATTAAATTCTTAATAAACTTCCATCTGAATTAGTCTTGTTAAATTTTATCTTTTACTGTATTTTAACATATTTTTGTCAGTTTATTTCCTTGTTACGCACGTGACGCAAAATTAATTTAAAGTATCACAAAAAGACAAGAAACCACGTGACCAGCATCTAATACGTAAATTAAATTCTAAAAATTAATCTTCAAAAATTCCCCCAAAATCAAAAAATGGAGGTAAAGATTCGGAAAAAGATTTCATTTTAAAGGAATTTTTATGATCTTTCTCGTGAAATAAAGTTTATAACCCTTAAATTATTATTTAAAATGGAAATTTAAAAAATAATTACAAAAAGAGCTTAAAAATTTAATTTTAAAAAATCTAAGAAGAATTTTTCAAAAATCTTTCTTAGTGCACTCCTACACTATAAGAAAAATCGCCATGCAAAATTTCAGCCCTTTGGGTCTAGCGGTTTTGTATGTGCGTTATATGTCAATCAGTCAGTCAGTCAGTCACGGAATTGTTTTATATATATATATATATATAGATTGTGGTTAAAATTTTACTATACACAATCATCTAAAAATCATTAAATAATAGTTTAAAAATGATGATTTAAAAGAAATATTCTTATTCTTGTTATCTAGAACATTCGCAGAAATAAAATAATGTTATTTTCTTCATAGTGCTAATTTTTGGGGAATCTTCTTTTCAGCTCTATAATATCAATAACGTTCACAACAAAATTAAGTAATACTAGTATCGTAAAAACATATTCCCAACCTTCTGCATTACGTACAATTTATGACGTTCACAGCGAAACTGTTTTCCTTATATTTGCCTGCTAAACTATTTTACATCTTACTTCTATATGTTATTTTTTAAACATAATTGACGCTCGAACACAAGCACAGCGAAAACAGAGGAATAAGCTTTTTCCGAAAAATAATTTATAGATTAGAAATACAACCTTTGAAATATTATCATGTTTTGAATTTTGGGAAAAAGAAAACAAATTTAGAATAAATGAATCCCCCACTTTCCCAATCAATTAAGTCTATAAAACAAAAAGTGAGGGAAAATGATAAAACAATATACATCGTATTTAAAAATTTCCTTTAAAATATAAATTCAAATAAAAATTTTAGAATGTATTATTGCAGATATAGCTTTCATTTGACGACATATAAAATGTATAGGATAGAATATCCTTGAAGTAACCGTAATTATTATTACAACTCGTGACTAAGGGATTTGGGGTCAGTAAGAGAGTAAGGGAGTCGTGACTAAGGGATTACGATTCGTGACTAAAGGGAAAAAGTGCAGAAAAGTGATAAAATAATGTACATCGTATTTAAAAATTCCCTTTAAATTATAAATTCAAATAAACATTTTAGAATGCATTATCGCAGATATAGCTTTTATTTGACGACATATAAAATGTATAAGGTAGAATATACTTGGAGTAATCGTTATTATTATAATTACAATTCATGACTAAGGGAGTTGGGGTCGGTAAGGGAGTAAGGGAGTCGTGACTAAGGGATTACAATTCGTGACTAAAGGGAAAAAGTGCAGAAAATGATAAACTAATATACATCGTATTTAAAAATTCCCTTTAAAATATAAATTCAAATAAACATTGTAGAATGTATTATCACAGGTATATCTTTTATTTGACGACATATAAAATGTATAGAATAGAATAAACTTGGAGTAACAGGTATTATTATTACAATTCGTGACCAAGGGAGTTATTCACTTTGGCAAGTGGAAAAAAAGTAATAACATCCCATGCAATCTTCAAATTCTTTTTTTTTTTTGGGGGGGGGGGGTACAGAAAAATTTGAAATTTTGTTTAATTTCGTACCTTGGAGCAAAAAGGTCCAGTATCCAAAACTTTGAAATTTGAGTGAACCGCACGAGGGAAATCAGGGTAGAATATACATTAACTGTCAAAAGGGCCAATGTCCTCTCAAAGGACCAATGCCAAAGGGCGAATCAAAAGGATCAATGTCCTAAGATTTGTAAAAATCCATAAACTTTCATTGATGTTCTGACATTGATGAACTGACATTTGATTAAAATGGCCCTTTTTATTCCATGGTACAGAATTATTCCCAAGTACTTACTTATGCAGTAGTTAGACTAGTTAGACTGTAACTGAGTAATTTGTTTTACTTTTTTTGTGATGAAACAACACTAAACAATTTACCGTTATTATCAAATACTTGCTTCTTAGTTTTAATTTCATTATCGCAATGATTAACATAAAAGTACGGACTTAACTTGATTGGCTTCTCAAATAAGTTACTTATTATTCGATGGACAAAAAATGTTTTGTCATTTGGTGGTGTTCATCCTTATTATTGATAAAAAACAAAACATTGCCTATAAACTATACGACAAACGTGATAGCTATACTTTTAACACCGTTCGTATTATGTCTTGGGATAGTGCTGTACATAAAAACATTAAACGCAACATAATTTTAAACTACTTGGTTAGATGCAAAAGATTACATTCAAATCAAGAACAAATGGACTATAAAATCAATAAATTCCTACTGGTCGCAAGTGATAAGGGATTTCCCTATTACTTTTTAAAATACATTTTAACTAGCTTTTTTAACATAGTTGACTGCGACCGTGGACGTCGATTCTCTATATGGTTCAATGAGCCTGAAGTAAACCGTGCTAACGACGGCGATGCATAAGGGTGTTGAGTCGGTGTCTTGGTGTCATGTATATGTAAGTTTGGTGTTTTGTGTTAGTAATATTGTTATTTTTGGTACATTTGTCTTTTTATTTTTCTTTTCTATAAAAAGGTCTCAGTTTTGTAGCAGACTTCCGAGAGTGTTGCCATGGTTTAAAACATTGTTTAATCGGAGTGGGGGGTCACAACTCCCCCCGGTCATTAACTCCTAAACTTCCATTTCTGTTGTGAATTTCATTCTCTTATTCTTAAATCCGTGTAGATATGGTCACTTCTATCTTCTTCATTTGTTTAGTATTTTCATTGCTTATATATATATATATATATATATATATATATATATATATATATATATATATATATATACATATTATATATATACATATATATATATATATATATATATACATATATATATATATATATATATATATATATATATATATATATATATATATACATATACATATATATATATATACATATATATATATATATATATATATACATATATATATATATATATATATATATATATATATATATATATATATATACATATACATATATATATATATATATATATATATATATATATATATATATATACATATATATATATATACATACATATATATATATATATATATATACATACATATATATATATATATATATATATATATATATATATATATATATACACACACATATATATCTATATATATATATATATATATATATATATATATATATATATATATATACATATATATATATATATATATATATATATATATATATATATATATATATATATACATATATATATATATATATATATATATATATATATATACATATATATATATATATATATATATATATATATATATATATATATATATATATATATATATATATATATATATATATATATATATATATATATATATATATATATAAAAGTGGACTTAATCGATTTGGCTTTGGAATGGCTCAAGCAATATTCGTGCATGTGTTACTCTTAAACTTTCACCGTTCATAATATTTGTAGAAAAAATAAATTGGTATTATTTCCCTTGTCATATCATTCATTTTTATGATCATTTTTATATCGTTAAGATAAGTAATCTCAATAAAAGTTAACTTCTATAATTTTGCTCAAAACAAAATCTCTCTTTTGTAAAGCTTTTTTTTTCATATTTTACTCTCCGCAAAATATATTTTCCTTAAAATAACTTTTCAATAATTGCCCTTTCAGTGCAACTCTTCTGTAATGTTTATGACAAAAAACATGACAATAATGCTGTATTATTAATATTTTCTTTATCATTGTACTCATTATAATGATTTATTACTCATAACGTTCATCCGAAAATTAATATTTCCTTTGCCATAAATTGATAAAAGGTTTCGTTAAAATGATTCATCTATATAATATTTTTAGTTTAATAACATTATAATTTCTAACGTTTTCATATATATTACGTCAATTTTCTAGTTTATGTAATATTTGTGGCTATAATAAATTTCGCTATAAATTTATTTAACCCATTTTGCTTCTAAAATAATGTATCTATGAGTAAACATTGTCAGATTAGACAAAACATTTTCTTATTTTACAATACTTATTTTTTAAAAATTATATTGACATTATAGAAGATAAATTCATAGTTTTTTTTAATGTTATAGATGAAAAATTTAGGAATTACTACAAAATTTGGAAAGGTTGGAATTTTAAAATGTTTAACAGTGCATGAACGGTTAAAAAGAAATTTAAATAACGTTACAAATTCCACTTACTTAAACGTTTTGACATCATACTGATAATACGACATATCAAACTGAAAATTTTACTTTTTGTGGACAACTATCAGTAAATCGATGCAGCGGGAGAAATACTATCACCTGTTACCGTAAAGAACTACATTAGGTGTATATATCACCTTGTGAAAATGAAGCTACTTATATAAAGTACTGATTTTTTTTAAACTATGAAAAAACATAATATAAACAAAAAAACATACTGAATCGACGTACACCCTTTCAATAGTGAATGGATGAATGCAACTGCAATGAAGACTAAAACAGAGAGAGATGATAGTGAAAATGAAAAAAAAAACCCTCTCTAACTAGCACTAAAAACTTAAAAGAAAAACGGATACTCGAATAAGAACATGAGTATGCCTCAAATAACAAAGTGGCTGTCCATTCATCCATGACAGACTAAACTCTAATACAAAGTATAATAAAAAAAATTTACATTCGAATGAAAGAAAAGTAGGAAACTGAAACAATTGCGCATTTTAAACCTGCGTTTTTCCTTTTCCATTTCAGCGGGTGCTTTTGTTTTTAGCTTGCTTCACAATCTGTAGTCTTACATTTGAGTTTTCGTACTATGTAAAGTGAATACATATGTAATGGTGAGTAGAAGGAGAGAATACATGATAGGCTGTATAAAGTGAATACAGAAAATATTTAATATCGCGAAATAGGTGTTACAACATAATGTTGTCTACAGATTAATAATTAGATTACAGACCAGCAATTATAAATAAGAGTTTAGACAGCAAACACTGGGCAAATTGGTATTTTTTTCCTCTGGAAATACTGGAGTACATGTGATATGCTCTTCTTCCAAGTGAAGTATTCGTAACGTGTTTCTCTTTAGGAAGGTTTCATCAGAGAAAAAGCCGTTAATATGTTATATTACCTTAATAAATTGTGAGGATCAAGGTAGCCTTGTGGTAGTGCGTTGGCGTTCAGTGCTGAGTGTGCTCGGATCGAAGCCCGATGCGCGCCATTAAATACCTCTGTGTCTAGACCGGATATGGACACGTTTAATCCGTAGATCTAAAAATCCCTCTATGAGGTCAGAGAGGGTGAGAGAGGGTATGATACCCCCATATGTCATTCCTGGGGGTTGATCGCTCAAAATCGAGATGGCAACGAGCTATTACGGACTCCAACCCTTGTGGTGCTATATAAACCGGAGCTACATATTTCAGCCCGAAGCCTGTATGGACCTGGTCTGGAACTTTCAGCCAGGGGGCATTAGAGAAAACAACAACAACAATAAATTGTGTGTTTCTGCAGTCAACATCCTTCCTTCATCGTGAAACCTATCAATGACTGATAGCTAGAAATTTGTTGGCAACATCTGGCAAGTTTACTTTCTAACAGGTTCACTTTTATCAGACGATTTTCCTATTGATTGGTTCGGCCGGAGTCGATGCTACCGTAAACCTTGCTTTATTTTTTCGTCTGAAAGTGAAACAGAAGCAAATAGCTATTCAGAGACATTCAGATCAGGAACATTATAATGTTAGCACGGAATGAACTATACAGGAGAAACTGGTGGACAGAAGTGCGAGCGTAACAATTCTACTGGACCATTTAAGGAGGTCAGGGAGAAAAATTGAGCCTATTTAAAACTGTACAGTGCCTTAGTTAATAGAGTTTAGTTCTTCGGGTGAGAAATTTCAGTTAAGGCTGCTATGTACTATGAAAAAAAAACGTATTTCTCTTTTCCTCTTCTTGCAGACTCTTGTGGTGGGAGGAGTCCAGGTGGCAGTTCAAGAATTCCGACCCCCCCCCCCTTAGGATTGACATTTTGAGGGATTGTAATGGCTCTCTCTCTATAGGGGGGGTTAAGCGCTGCCCCATAATTTTTTATTTAAAATATATGTTTGTCAACTATTTACAGGTACATAAATGCTGATAATCAAATAAAATTGGTATTGTCAGATAGCCTGAACTTTTCTGCAAAGCACTACAGGATTCATTTTATAAATTTCGTCCACCGAAGGAATTTATGAGCGTTTAAAACACACTATACCAGATTTTTACCCGAATAATTTAAATTTTAAAATATTAATTGCATTTTAAAAAAAACGAAAAATGTACACAAATGTAAAATTTTTTTCTCTATGAAGGAGTACAATTTTTTAAAAAGAATCTTTGAATCCAAGTCAGCAATCCGTAGACAAATTTTCTCCATAGGTTAACATTGAGGTGAGCGAATCCAATGGGTTTAGTACATAGCAGCCTTAAACGTTAAGGTGTTTAGTAGCATGAGTATCGGGCAGGAGTATTTTTGTAAGACAGATTTAATTTTCATTTACACTTCTTTTAGTTGCACACTTAAGTCGGATCGCTAATCAACTTTTCTGTTCTATTCGAGTTATAGTTCTGAATTTTTACTGCTAAACTCGGCTACTATAAAAGTTTGGCCACTACATAATTCTAAATTTGGCATTAGGAACTAAAAATCCACAATTTTAGGGGAAATTTGTATACCTAGATTTCAGAAAACGCATAGAGTTGAATTAATTCATGTAGTGCCGCTGATATTGTAATCGCACGAATAACTGATAGGTTACTGAACAGCTCTGTTTTAGAATTTTCATGTATGAGGTTCTTGTACAGGTCTTGGACAGGTTCTTGTACATTATTACAGTAACATAATTTTTTATAAAAAAATAAAAAATCGGAAATAATATTTTCGGATCGAAATACATTTTATGACACCTACGACTCTTTTAGCCTTTTTTCATCGTTTTATTCTACACACTTTGAAACATAGGGCGAACCTGGACCTCCCATTATCGCTACACGATCGAAATTACATACATTCTTCATACATTTGCATTCATCGCTTATATTTCTTACCAAACTTCCCGCACCTTAAAAATAACTATCGGATAAAAACAAATTAATATTATCTTTAAACGCTGTTACTTGTTATAACACAGCAATGATCGATTAGTCGAGGTATCTAGACTATATATAATACTGGCGTAATATCATAATACTTATTTGTTTATCGAGCCCAAACCCCTTCAAATGATCATTTTTTATAGCTTGGAACTTTTAACATTTACGGTATTTTGACGATCGAGAGAAAATGCATTTACCAATAGGATAAATCAATTTGCCAATATTTATAGCTGTTAAAAACGAAGCGTTTTGTTAGCGAATTCTTTGAACTGTAAGTAACTGCTGATGCGTTATGGTTTTTGTATTCCTTCTGAACGGCGAGAAGGCGTAGAAATTTAAATTAAGGCCTTTTATTTTAATGACAGTAGAACATACCTGATCACGCAAGTTGTTACTGTGTATCAAATCTTCGCTTTGCAGACATCTGCTTGACTTATTGAGGTGGTGATGAAAAAGCCTTTTGCTACATCATTTCTTCAAACGTAGGAGAAATATGATGCTTCCTTCTCCATCTAATTAGAGCAAGTAAAAGATAATCAAATTGGAGAAATCATACACGAAGAATCTTACTTAAAATACAATTTAAAACGAAAGGATTTTTCCCAAGTTTTAAAGTCATTGGTATAATACTCAGTAGATGACATGTTAATGTCTCTCTTGCTATTGTGATACATTTAAGTGATGTATACTAATTCAGGAATGCAAAAGCAATATGCACTCCGGGTATTATCACCGATATCACCCACGAAATATGATTTTATGAAATCTGCAAACCTTCTGGTGGACGTTTAAACAACAATGTTTATTAAAGGAAGAAATTTAGGTAGGTTTACTTGATAAATGAATCTGATGTTACTGGAAGCCCTATTAATTTTGTTGCAACCCAGTTCAAATTTTAGGCCAGGGATGGGTCAGCAACTTACATCTTCCAATCTACAGCTTACTACATCAGCATTCAGTTATGCCCTTTGAAGTATGAAAAACTCTCCCTTTGACAATGCGATTCCTCACACCAATCTTGCTTTTTCTTTGAGGCAAACGGCACATGATTTTTGTCTTACATACTTTACGCCATTGTTATTTTTTGACGATTTCTGGAGCAACGAGTATTTGCCATTTGTTTTCCCAAATTCCGCATCATCGTTTTTGCTAAAGTTGGGTGACATTGTAACGGCTAATTGTCAGAGATTGGTCTCTAATGACGAATCCCCCAAAAGGCAGATTAGAGCATTATACAGGTAAGTAAACCTTCTGAAGTCTCATTTTGAGTGCCGTTCCTCGTCAGTGGTTAAGCATCTCTAATGCCCTAAAGGGCAACCAAATTTTGAGGATCCTTTTGCCTCCTTTAGATGCAACAGTAAGCTTCTTCCTTATATGTTTTTTTCCTTGCAGTTGAATTTTTCCCCTGACATCCCGTCAGTAAATATAGTCTTTAGTAACACAACCAATAAATATATTTAATTTTTAAAATAAATTATGAGGAAAAAATACTTTTTGAGGAAAACGTTAAAATTTTTAATTTAAAGATTTAAATTGTATGAAAACTACATCCGAGTACGAACCTCGTATTAAACGATATTTATAAATAAATTACTTCCCTGACAAAAAATTATAGTTGAAATTTTAAAAATATTCAGTGGTGATATTTTCCTTATTTACTTGATTTATAAATAATGTCACCAGAATTTAACGTTTGTACGCCATCCTTTTCACACTTTAGCATTTGATACTTAAATACTATTTGACACAAAATCTATTGAAGCTGTTCGTTAATGAATTGCGTTTAGCAAATAGCTCGCAACACGTTTAAACGTCGAAAAAGGGCATCTGACTGTTAATGTGCAAAATTAGTTAATTAAAACACTTTAAAAAGTTTACTGCAACACATGATTAGTGTAAACTAAATGGCTTTAATTATTCTGCTAAATAACGGAATAAATAACTTCTTATTGAGGTAGTAATAAGGCCCTAATTTTGAAGGCCTCAAGTAGGCGCCGTTTGCGCCTATGAAACAATAAACTCTGTTCTTTACATTATGAATAAATAAAATTGTACTGAACGGTTTTGCATGCAAATATTAGAAATTTTAATTTATATAGATCTGAATAGATTTATTCATGCTTTTATCTAAGCATTACGTATTTATTTTGAAATTTAAGCTCAATAAAACTCCCACGCAAGCACATATCGAGGAAAACACTTTGATATTGTAATTTAGTGCTGAAAGAAATAATATTGCATTTGAGTAATCCAAGAAACCAAATAATTAATTCAATGGTAAACTAATATTTATACCTATAATAAAATTATTCTATCTTACTTTATTTATTAGTTAAAGTATGAAATAACTACAAAAGGTGGAGGCCACACTATGACATCTGACGACTGAACAATATCTAAAAGCAAAACGAACATTCATGTGGATGAAATTTGCCGCTTCTTAAACTTCAGGTTGCAAAGTACATTTTGTGGATGGAAAGTTTCTCATTCATTGGAGGTTTCGTGAGATGTTAGATTCTAGTAAGCTATATATTGTCTACGAATGGGAGATACAGGCGGATTCCAGTTTGACGATGTGTCTAGACAGGGCTTGTAGCAAATGGATAATCCTTACAGATGGGATTTTCAAATGGAGGAGATATGCTACGGTCAGTAAAAAGCCCAAACTGGTCAATTTCAAAGATTCCTAGAATATCACAAACACAGGCAACATATAAAGAATTTTTATGAGGAGATAAAAAGAAGGGGATAGGAATGTTAATAAAAGTGTTTCAAAGGAGTGGAAATTGCAAAAAGATAAGAGATTAAATTATACACAGCAGCACGAAAGAAAGGGGATAAAAATAAATTTTAAATCAGAATTAAAATTATTTTTCATGGATAACTGGAAAAATTATAAGTAATTCGTCTCTATGAGCTATAATTTTTATATATTTAATTTTTCTGACAAATAAAACATCTAAAATAGTACTTAAAAATAAAAGCTTAATACATCCTTAAAGAAGGATTAAAGCGACGCACAATCATGTGTTAAATAGATATTTAATGTCCTTTAGATGTACAAAATGCTGTAATAATTATCTGAGATATAATAAATAAATGGTTTCTGGAAAACATTGATTACAGAATGATTAAATTAATTTCAACTGCTTAAACACATGAAACCTGTCATAAAATAGAAAATGTTTAAAAATCTGACTAATGGGAATTTCAACACTCTCCAAATGTGATTAAAAAACATATATATATATATATATATATATATATATATATATATATATATATATATATATATATATATATTATAGACTAGCTGAATACCCCACTACGGAGTACATTCAAATTAAATACAACGGTCAATGTCTGCAATTAATTTGTATGTTTAATATCCATAAAACGTACTAATTTGAATTAAATTTTAAAAAAAACTTCCATCTCAATTAGTCTAGTGGTTAAATTTTATGCTTTACCGTATTTTAATATTTCTTTTGTCAATTTATTTCGTTGTTATGCACTTGACGCAAAATTAATTTAAAGTATCACAAAAAGTAAAGAAACCATATGATCAGCATTTAATAAATTAAATTCTAAAAATTAATCTTTAAAAATTCACCAAAAATCAGAAAATGGAGGTAATGATTCAAAAAAGGTTTCATTTTAAAGCAATTTTTATGATCTCTCTCGTGATATAAATTGTATAAACCTCAGATTATTATTTTAAATTCAAACTTTAAAGAATATTACAAAAACAGCTTAAAAATTTAATTTAAAAAATAAGAATTTTTCAAAAATCTTTCTTAGTGCACCCCTACTCTATAAGAAGAATCACCATTCAAAATTTCAGCCATTTATGTCCAGCGGTTAGGTCTGTGTGTCAGTCAGTCAGTCAGTCCGTTAGTCAGTTACTGAACTGTTTAATATATATAGATTAAGTCAATACAGTTTAAATATTCCCTATATACTTCAAAATTTTTCACTATTTAGATTGTGATTTTACGACAGAAATATGGCTTTAGCACACATATTCATATCGACGTTCACAAACAAAAGTTAGTATCAAAGTAAGTTATTTTACACAGAAACACTGTATATATAGATTGGTTCCAATGTCGTTACTGTCCTAACCATTTCGTATCCCAAACACTCTGTTTAAAAGCTTTAAACAGACAACAATCTCTGCTTATTTTTGGCTCCGAATTTAGTCTTCAGATCACCAAAGCATCTCACTACAAAAAGAGGTTAAGCATTCAGTTAACTGTAATCTTCATTTCAAGAATTTGTTTTTTAGATAAAAAAAATTTGAGATAAAGAAAATTTTAGATTAGGAATTTTTAGATGGACTCAATAAATGAAATTAAATTGTTATTTGATAAATTAAGAATAACTTTTTAAGGTCCAATAATGCTAATAATATTACTCAGCCATTTGCCTTCGCAATTTCCCGATTTTACATCTAGCGCTTTTTCATTACAATTTTTTTTTAAGTTTATAATATTCAGAAAACATTTCCTTAAAACAGGACTGAGATGTAAAACCATAAAATTATGAAAAAAGGAAAAATAGACATTTCAGTCTCTTTCGGTGATTAGAAATCATTCTAATTTATTATCTTATTAAAAATTCATATTGCTTGTTTATTTTCATATATTTCCCAGAGAAAGTAAAAAATAATCTTTATATATGGTAATATAAGAGTGAAAAAAGTACAAGTAAAAAAGTACTAAACATCACACAAAAATAACCCAGATAATCATTGCATGAAGGCGGTAAACATAATATTCAGTTATGTAGCTTCCAGAACTAATTTATCCCTTTAATGTGAGTGAATTCATATTCACCAAATTTGATTGCTTGAATTTGTTTACTCTATGAATGCAGACGTTAACAATACGTGTCATATGTTCAGTCAACACCACAAACTCTTTATGCTTTGTTATCATACGGGAGCATCAACATTTCACCAATGAATTTCATAGTTAGCTGTAGCGATTGCTGTTTAGGAGGGAGCGGTAAAGGATACAGAGGTATTAATTTATTGTTTTTAATATAAGAGGATAGTGAGGTGGCAGCAAAATCTTATTGCTTGAAAATGTTTATACAATTTAAAATACATCTCCTAACAAATAATGAAGACATTTTTTGGATGTTGAGGTTGGTGAATATTAAATATATTTTTTACTTGTTACTGTTCATGAGAGGTATACTTGTCAACAGCTGATCTAAAAGTTCGAATTGATAAAAATATCTGCATTTGACTAAAAATACACTTTATATTTGTCTCAAAGGAGACAGAATTTAAATTTTATATTTTATGCTTGAACTTTCACTAAAAATAGTTTACCGATACAGAATTTTCTTTATACTTTTTTAATATTTTTTGTTGTTGTTGTTGTAAAGTATGAGAATTTAATGTTACAGTTTCATATCCAGCACCCTCCCCAAAAAACAAACAAACAAACAAACAAACAAACAAACAAACAAACGAACAAACAGAATAAAAAAACTTTTTATTTTGATTAAAAATTCATTCAGAAAAAATAATAACTCGATTAAAACAAAAATTGACAAAGTTACGCACTTGAGGTGTCCTTTAGGGGGAAAGGCAACCAATTATATTAGTGTAATTTCATACGCAAATGAAAACTAAGATTCGGCTATCAACATTCTACAACAAAGAGGGGCCGAAAAGATCTTGTGAGTAATTCCGATTTATCTGAACTATTAAGTTTAGAAGTTGCAAAGAATGCTGTTAAAGCAAATGTCACAATTTTCAATATCAAAAAATTTTACGTGCGCATGATTTCACTGATAGTATTATAGTTTGAATTCCCTTTTCGCATAGCTCTATTGTTTAAGATGGAAATGCAAAATTTCCCAGAATATTATTGCAAAATATATTTTATGGAACTTTGATCCTGATTGAAAAGTGCAAAATCCGAGTGTGGACGCGATCAGCCGGAAGACCTTCCAGAATCAACAGGTTGATAGGAATCGACGTGTTTGGCTATTCTTGGGACAAACAGAATTCATACAAAATGTTTGCGATTCGTAAATTTTATATAGCGCAGGTAATATGAGAACAAAAAGGCAGACTTGAATTCGCAGATAGAGAATTTTGACAGTCATTTTTATAGTTTGGGACATTCAGTCAAATTCGGAATCAAGGAAACTGCATCCTGCTCGCTCTTTGATTCTACTTTAATTATGAATGCTAATCATCTAATGAAAGTTGGAGGAAGTTATCAGATATTACTTAAACCACCTTCCCCACATAAATGGGCTGCTAATTCTTGCCTCTATTGGACGGCGAGAGGACAGATGGACGTGATTACGCCTTCAGTTAAAGGTGTTCAATTAAATTTAAAACAGCTACCAGGGGCATTTGTAAAACAGTACCAATTTCATAACAAATACAAGGTGCGGCCATTAATTTCCAGGACTGATCTAATAACACCAGAAAATAGTACATGAAATATATACCCATTTAATATGTTTCGAAGTAACTCCCACCTGCCGTAATGCACTTCTGTGCTCGGCTGTATAAGTTTCGGAAACAACTTTTAAAGTCATCTTTCGGAATGTTCTTTAATGTGGACATCACCGTTTTCTTGATGGCTTCGACATCCTCAAATCTTGTTCCCTTCAGCGAATTGGCCCAGCATGAGGTCGTGGAGATGCAGCATCCTCCATACTCTCCAAACTTATAGCACCGGCAGACATTAGCGCCATTTACACGTACGTTCTTTCCCGCGTGAAACCACGATCCCGCGCGATTGAGTGCACGTGTGAAGGTGTCGGAGAGGAAGGGAAAGCTGCTTTGGAGCATACTGCAAGTTTTCCCGTGTGCAATCCCGTACGCTCCAAGCACTCCAAGAGCGTACGTTGTTTACGTTACCCTTTACGTTGTTTTGCGAGTGCTTGGAGCGTGCGCGCAATCCCGTACGCTCCAAGCACTCGCGAAAGAACGTACGTGTAAAGGACGCTTATTTCTTATTTCTTAAAATGAAAGATTTGCTGAAGGGGCACAAGATTTGAGGATGTCGAAGCCACGAAGAAAACGGTGACGTCCACATTAAAGAACATTGCGAAAGAGGACTTTAAAAGTTGTTTCCGAAACTTATATAGGCGAGCACAGAAGTGCATTACGGCAGGCCGGAGTTACTTCGAAACATATTAAATGGGTGTATATTTCATATAATATTTTTTCTGGAGTTATTAGACTAGTCCTGGACATTAATGGCCGCACCTTATATTAAACCAAAAATATTTTTGTGCAAAAATTTTGTACTAGGCATGTAAATAAATCCCTTTAATATTCCAACCGTCTTTCTAGGAGAAAATTTGCAAAGTTCCCGAAAGAAGATCTTTTTGTATTATTTTCTTCCCTAACACGATACGTTGCAAATTCATTTCGTTATCCACTTAATGCCCCTAAAACGTACTCAGTTACGCTGTCCCCACAAACTCTCATCTGTTTATATGTTTGCCTTACGCCCGTATTCCTTACCACTCCATTGCCTGCGTTTGTTAGCCTTAAGGATGCTTAACAAAGGGTGATATGTTCTGCAAATATCTAACCCGCACGGCAAACTCTGTTTTTTTTTCTCTTTTCTCCTGCGCCTTGTTGACAGAAGGGATCGCAAACACACGAATGGGTGATACCCGTGAAGTTGACAGTTCCCATGTTACAGTGAAATTGTACCGGATAGTTAAAAGATGGGGAAATATCAAAGAGTTTCTCAGGTCTGTTTGTAGCGATATTTGAGTGATCTGTGAAGGGAAAGGTGTGTGTGTGTGTGGGGGGGGGTCTACATAAAAATTATGAAATATATTTTTCCATTCCATTATATTGGGAATAAAATAGAAAAAGAAAATTGTTTCTTGAAGCAATACATTGCGGAATCAGAACAATTGAGAGTTCCAGATAATTTTTGTATGTTAGAGGAAATAAAAAGATAGTAAGGAAAAGGAGACAAAGGGAACTTAATATCACGGATAAATGAGGATGAAATTTTCATTTCCGGCAAATGAATATGCCAGTTTTCTCTAAGATTTCTATCGGAAAATAAAGGAAAATTATAAATTGCAAAATATCCGTTGATTTACTACTGTCTGAAAATATAACTATAGAAATGGTGGTAAAAGTGGTTTAACCGAATTATTTCATCATGACTGAAGTGTTTTAACTTTCTTATTACGCAAAAATAGGCAATTTAACGAGTGTTATAATTATAAAACAGCAAAAAAATGAAGGTAAACAATACCTATTTTAGTATTTCATCACGACTGACGTGTTTTAACTTTCAGCTTACGCAAAAATAGGTAATTTAACGAGTGTTATAATTATAAAACAGCAAAAAAATGAAGGTAAACAATACCTATTTTAGATATTCTACAACTTTCAAGATAAAATCTTGGGTTTACATTTATTTTCTATGCATCGATGAGTTTATGTTTTCCTTTAAACGTTAAATACATTTAAAGACCCAAATACTGCCCATGTCTCTGAAATATTAAAATATGGGAACTGAATTTCAGGCAACAGAAGGATATTCAAGAGGAACGAAATACTGATATTTAACCTCAAAATATTTTGTAAGTTTAGGAGAAAAAATACTTTTTCACCTAAGAAGCTATATTTGATAGTAGTATGAAAAGAAATACAACCAATAGCATTGTAAACATTTTAAAATAAATAGAAAAAATAAAGACAATATTTTAAGGACTACTGAATAATTTAGCTATTATATATTTAAGTTGCTAAGCCGACTTTTTGAACATCCCGTGTCAGAAAACTACTGCATTAATTTACTTCATTTTGGTCTTAAACGAAAGATTGTAATCTGTAGATTTGTCAAATTTGGTTTTTGTAACCGCAATTTCTATTAATTACCGATAATTTACAATTAAAAATTGATTTCTGCGCATGCTCGGTGGCATGTTTAAATCTAGTTTCAGAAACACACTGTTTCTGCGTATGCTCAGTGACACGTTTTAATGATAAACACGTTTAATCTGAGGAGTCTTTTTAGATCTATCTCGCTCTATCTGCCATTTTTATTTTATGATAATTATTTTTGTGAAATATAAGATTAAACCTGATGGAAATTGTCTATTTCACGCTGTTTATTTAGCGCTAATTTACAATTAAAAAAAATTGCTTTCTGCGCATGCTCAGTGACTTTTTTAAATCTGGCTTTAGATACTCATTAAGCACGAGGCCCCTTAAACATATTAATTTGTTTCTGCACTTTATTATGATTTTCAACATTTGGCAATGACGTGTTGAGTATAATTTGTGTATTACAGTAGTGCATTTATTTGCTATCCAGCCTTCATGCTTTTACGGGGGACAAATAGTTTCTGATTAGTACCGATAGATATTTTCCGAGATTAGATTTATATGAGACCGCAGGGAAACAATGCAGAGCATTTTCTATTGAGTAGGGAAGAATCATTAACTGGTGTGGAAATTGCTACACATAGATGTCAGTTTTATACTGAAATGACTCTCTAATACACCTGTCTTTTCGGTTGGTGATTAAGTTGTCTGGCTGTAGTAAATACTCATGTGACAGTGAGACTAAGGCAGTTCAGGTGCATTGGAAGCATTGGATTAGCTGTATATAGAAGTAACCGCTAATTAGGGTCACTACGACGCTAGTACAATACATTATACACATGACTATTGTTGCAAAATCGAAAGTAGTTCAGTGGTAAATTCAAAGAATGATCAAATAAATCAGATTCATGGTTAAACATAAAAAACAATTTTAATAGCACACAAAATACTCGTAAATGGCGAATATAAGGGTTAAAAACCCAATCAATAATAAGAGCATTAACCTTTAGTTTACGGGGCTCATTTTTCCGATTCCCTCTTTCGAACGGGAAATTCCATACCCCCTTTGTAAGGACGGCCCTTTGGCGGTTTATATATATATATATATATATATATATATATATATATATATATATATATATATAGAGAGAGAGAGAGAGAGAGAGAGCGAGAGAGAGAGAGAGATAAATATATATATGTATATATAGGTATATATATATATATATATATATGTATATATATATATGTGTATATATATATGTATAAATGTATATAAAATACATAATGGTCCCGATATTACAAGAAAATGAATTTTCTCTACAAAAATATTTTTCTTAAACTTTATCGTGATAAAATCAAACTCTTTGATAACTATTTTAAGTGTTTTAACTGTTAGCTACTTCTTGAAAAATGCATGACTTTTTTTGTATGCCGGCAAGATGCAATTTAAGTTAACCACGGCTGCGATAACTTTAATTAAATTTCCAATCTCCACATTATTTGTATAACTTTGGGCAGAAGATTAGCACGAACGAGTCCGTTTAGAATCCTAAAGCGGGGGAAGCTTTGTCTCTGTCAAGGTTCTCGTACGCAACTTTAAGAACTTAACATATGCTTTCACAAATCACAGGAATAATAACCCCTTGTGACAACCGGACTGTATTAAAGTGAACTCGCTAACAATGGCCACATTTCAACACTCATGCTGTGTCATCAACGGCAGAGGGAAAAAAGGAATGCTGTGTTGTTTATTTATGGGAACTGAAGAGGATAAAGACAATTCCCTGATTTGCGTTTCATCATATTTTCATTACTGTCATCGGGCACTTGACAAGGCGTTGAGAAAAAAAGGAACTTGGCCCATTCTGTTTTCGGGGATCATGAATGTCGAATGAGGTGCTTCCTCGAAATGATCTTTTAAACGAGAGAGAAAAAAATGAACGCATCTAATCTTACTTCCTTGAGAAATCCTGATGGATACATCCTCAAGTTTTACTTGTCATTCCCAGCAACAATTCGAGGGAAAAATATGTTTTTAGGATGTAAAACATGGGAAATTTTTTTATCGAGGTTTATTGAGTGAAGCAATAGTGTTCTAATTTTACACACAATTATGTAGAAAGTATATTTCAAGCCAGAGTAAATAAAGTCTAATAAGATACATTAAACAGAGTCTTAATTATATCGGTCTAAAATCATAATTTTTCTGATATAGTATCATTGATCCTCTATTTAAATTAACCTAGTAGAAAAGAACAATTACATAACACAAAGTACTTTTGAGATTTAACCCTTACCACACATATTTCACTTAAAAAAATAGTATACGTTAGGCCAGAAAAATCTAATAAGATACGTTCAATGGAATTTTTATATCTCGGTCTAAAGTCATAATTTTTCTGATATCGTATCATTGATCCTCTATTTAAATTAACCTATTAGAAGAGAACAATTGCGTAACACAAGGTGCTTTTGAGATTTAACCCTTACCACATATATTTCACTTAAAAAATAGTATACGTTAGGCCAGTAAAATCTAATAAGATACGTTAAATGGAGTCTTAATATCTCGGTCTAAAATCATAATTTTTCTGATATCCTATCATTGATCCTCTTTTTAAATTAACCTATTAGAAGAGAACAATTGCATAACACAAAGTGCTTTTGAGATTTAACCCTTACTACATATATTTCACTTATAAAAAATAGTATACGTTAGGGCAATCAAACAGCTCAAATATGATGTTTGTGAGGACAATACGTTTTAGTGTGCGAAAATAACTTCTGTTGGTCACTCAGTCAATAATATTAACACATACCTCAAGTGTTTTTTTACATTTCAATTTACTGTTGAGCAAACTGTGTATTCAGTGAACTCCCAATTATCCTTGCTGCTTAATGCGTGAATGAGTAAGTAGTATGTTCCTGCTTTCACTTAAGCAAAGTTTTTAATAATTATTTGTTTTGATAAAATATTTAGAATTAAACAGCTAACAACCAACACAGTACACGAGAAAAGTATTTTCTGGAGCACTGGAGCCGAAATTTATATCTTTCGCGTATTTAAGAAAGTATTCACTCTACAAGTAGAAAAAAGACATGAAAATGGGGAAGCAGGAAACCAAAACAAACACTATTTTTTTCATTTACTACAATTTAATCGCTTTTTGTCAAAAACTGTTATTTCAGTCTCGCTTGTCAAATCAAGACCTTGAGCTTAATAAATAGCAAAATTCCGTCTTGTTTCAAAGTTAGCACATAAATTACGAGCGTGAGCTGGCTATGTTTTGAGATACATTTTACGAAAGTTATGGGGCTATAGGGAGAAACAATTACATTATAAATGATTTATTTTGAGGCGAAATTAAATTCTCATGGGGGTAAAAGATTATCCTCAAAAAGTGGCTTTTATCTTGATATGGTGAAATTAAATTGAGGCAAAAGTTGAATGTAAGTTAGCCAAGATTTAACAGAGTTTCGCATCACAAAAATAAATAAAATTTCACTTTAAATATCTTCCATCGTTAGGATAGGCTCACTGGGCATAAAGATACATGCATAAGCTTTGTTCATCTCTAACTTTATATTCGCCTTATTTTTATTACGACAAAGAGTGTTTTTGTTAAGATATAAATCATTATACAAAAGCTGATATGCATCTCTTTGTTCATCTGAGTGCATGTTAGAAGAGAAAGGAAAAATTGCAAATATAAAGAAGATAATGACCTGATGAAAGGAAAAATATAAATGCTTACATATAAATTATGTTTCTTTGTGTGTATTTAGAAGTGATGCAATCACTTCTAAATGTACTCACTGCTAATGAATGAATAGTATAATTCTCAGTTGCCTCTAAATTTGCATTTAAAATTCATAGATATTGTATTTACAATTTTGAAATCACATAGTTGTCTTCACCTCTGTCACTCTCTCTCTCTCTCTGACATATTTATTTGTAAAAAAAATTGATGTTTTGATTGATATTGTAATAAATATAAAGATTTATAATAAGTCAATGTAATTTTTAATGCATTTAAAATTATAAAAATAAAGAATCAACGGTGATATCTTAAGATCTAATTAATAAAAGCATTTTGAAATTTCCTATGCATATTTTTTTAAAAATAAGTTTTTACATTGAGATGACCATAAACCATCTTAATATCGTTGCAAGAATTTTGGTTTTAACCCAGATGATGTTTTTTCAAATACGCACGATGATGGATCAAAATGCATTGCTTAATTGAAAGAGAAACAATCATTTACTAAAGTAAATATCTACACTTACAGGAAACTTGAGAAAACACAAACAGTAAACAGAAGGCTTCTTGATAAATTCTTGATAAACATAATCAAGGAAAGAGTGCGGTGACAACTGCTTCAACTATTTCTTTGAATTTCAGTGTGGTTATCAGACGCCTTCTTTTTACTGTAAATATTACAGTTTATTTCTTAATTGTAGCTTTCTACAACCAATAGTTCTAGGAATAATCAACTTTTTATTGTGTTTCAGCAATCATTATGTTTATTCTGAATCATCCCCCCCATAACAATTAGAATACAAAAGAGAGCAGAACGTCCTTTCTATATCGAAATCCAAGAACAAAATTGGTTATTGTTTCGATAGATGGGCTTTGAACATGGATCGTTCCTTAAAGGCCGCAGAGTTAAATACATGCCGTAATTTCCTCAGAAACCAACATTTAGTTTACAATGTCATTCATTTAACTACATATTCTGCAGAACATTGACAATGAACAACTTTATGATACAATTTAAATCTTGTACTGCACTAAAATATCTATAAAACAGATTTTTTTTCAATACAGAAAAATTCGATATAGCATCAAGAGGATTTCAACTTTAAAAGCGGTTTTCTTAATAAAGTGGTGGGATCTCTACAAATATGCGAATTTTTTTATGAATTTTTTAAAACAAACCCGGACAGTGGAAAATTATTTTTTATTTATATTTTGAAACTGTGTATGGAACACACAAACATACGATGGTCAACTATTTATGAATTTTAAAATTTTGGTAATCGCATTTATTATAAAAAGTTCACGTTTTTTTAATGCAAGTTATAAGCAAATTATTTGTTTATCTTTGTTCATGTATTCTTACTAAATAATGACACATTTATAAAAAATAATTGTTTACACTAAATTAATTTTTGCAGCATATCCATACAAGAAATCTACTATAAAAATAATTTGTCTAGGAAACGAAACATCAGAATTTTCCTTTTAATTGCTTAAATTCATCAAATTTTATATTTCATAGTTTTTTAAGTATTGATGCAATTTGAAAGATAATGCTTCATGAAGCCTGTTCTTTCTCGGACAGTTATCCTAAAAATAACTTGTCCGCATTTTCCCATCAGGGGGTGACTGCCGGGTATTTAGCGCACTGGAATTCGAACCTGAGTCTGCGGATTCAAATTTTATTGGAGACAGGAACTTTTGAAGCCGACTGTAGCTGTAGTTGGCTTTAAGATGATCTCATGTGTATAACTCCCATGTTGCGAAATCTTAATGTAGCGTTTCAAACCATCCAATCAATCATCTTGACCATAGTGTTTGGAATACTCCATACTATTTCTGGTTTTCCCTTCAGGTAATTGAAAAGGCAAAATACCTAATATTTTCTAGTCATTTCACTTTACTGCTGTCCCTTACCAGTCTTGGTCGTGATTTACTCGTAGATCGTGTCTTCGAACTCCGGGTGAAACGGGAATGTTTGTAGCAGATTGGAATTGACTTTTCTCTATAGGTCCTGGCCTGTTAAGCTCCCATATTGCGGAAGATGAACGTAGTGGAAGCCTACGTTCCAACCAACCAACCAATTTTTCACCCGGATCATAGCGTTTGAAACAAACCACAAAGTTTTGGGTTTTCTCTCCAGATAACTGAAAATCGAAATACATAATATTTTCTAGTCATTCCTCTCGATTACTCGCACTTACTAACCCTGGTAGTGATTTAGATCGTCTTTTCAAATTCTGAGAGTTATGAACATGTTTGTAGCCGATAAGAAATAGCTTTTTGCTGTGGTCCTAGACTATTTAGCTCTCATGTTGAGAAAGCTGACTGTAACACACCGAACCAACCAATCGATATTTCACCATGATCATAGGGTTTAGAACACACCACACAATGTATTACATCCAAATAACTGAAAAATGAAAAGCAAAATATTTTCAAGCCGATGCTTTTTATCGCTGTTTTAATTACTGGGCCTGAATGTTATTCGGATCATATGCAAGTTATTGGGCTTAATACAACGATGCAGCCATATATCCAAGTTCAGCACAAGTAAATTGCTCTTTACCGACCTAAATCAGACTGTATCAGCATAGCTGCTAACATCGCAGATAGCAGTTTGGAGCGCCGAACAATATTCATGCCAGTACACCTAGCCTTCCGAGTACAACGGGGTAGAGGTAACTGAATTTCTAGGGTACTGGAATTCGATATTAGAGTCTGTGAGTTCAAGTCTTGCAATTGGCATGGAAAAATAGCCGTAGCGTTATCAACTAACCGTCAACTAAGGGAATGGTTTGTTTTTTAGGCAAAGATATTTTACCAATCGTGTTTGTAAATGATAAGCTCTTTTTCTCTATAACAAAATTCATTTACTTTAACACCCGATGATTCATTTTAATCTTTTCCTTATGGGGTGGGATAGCATGTATCCATGTATCCCAAGAATACGGGCTCAAGAATATATATATATATATATATATATATATATATATATATATATATATATATATATATATAACCCCCTTAATGGCTGTTCTTACAAAGGGGGTAAGAAATTTCCCGTTCTGAAGAGGGAATAAAAAAATGGGCCCCTTAAGCTAAAGATTAACATAAAAAGTAGTTTTCTTTGATTTTCAATCTTTTTTTTGTAGTTAGCCTGTTTTCAACCTGTTTTCTCTACTAACATTAAAAACCTCCCTTAATTCTTAGAAGGACGATTACTGTTTCTCGTTTTTTTTTCTCACATAGTGTGAGACCACTAACATAAATATTCCCTTTCCAAACACCATGGGAAACAGCGGTAACTAAGCTTTCCAGACGTATCCTTGAAGAAGCGGGGAAAGAAAAGATCAGTGAAATTTTCTACAGTATAATACCATCGTATTTCATCGTCTCTTCCCATTTTTTTCTATGGTAACCAATCGATTGGAAGTAAATCGTGATGAAGCCTCACTTCACGAAATTGTTTCACGAGGAAATGCCGACAGGTGCAAAAATACGAAGGAATAAGCAGCGCATCGTTTGAAGAGAGAGACTCAAACCTGTCGTGACTCGGGTATATTTTCTCGTTGTTTATTCTAAGCCTTGAAATGCTTGAAGATTTGCGCCGAAGTCCAGCGCGTCTATTTTTATAACACTTTGGAGCGGCCGATAAAAACCGACGGAAATCTTTGTAGGGGATTTTTGTCTAAAATTTATTCTGAATAGGAAATCAAAGTTTTTTTTAACCTTTATTAGGTATACTAAAGAGAAATGGACATGATAATGGCTTTGCGTAACATCCCGTTATTATTTCCCGATGATAGCCCTCGCTATTATCGGAACGATTATAACGGGGGAATCCAGTAATAACGGACAGGACGGTCCGTTATTATTTTATGTTATACAGAACTTATGTGTAATCAGTGTTAATTATGGCACGGGCGTGCTCGGATAATTGACGTACGCGGATAACCCAAAACGATATTATTAGAGGTGTGAAGAAAAAATGAATTATTCAAAAGTTTAATTTATGCTTAGGGATTTAAATAGGATTTAGCTGAAATAAAATAAAATTTGTCTACGTTAACCTCCTCCCTTTTTTGTGGGGGGGGGGGATGGGAATTTTGTTGTGCTTTTTGTTTGCAAGATATGTTGCTATTCTTTCGTACACTTTATTTTACGTGAAAAAAATCTCAAAATAATCAACAAAATGTTCAGGCTGCGTTGTATCGTAGAATTTCATGATAGCCAGGATACAGAAAAGGGGACTATCGGCAAAATGTACTGTCGTAGCAACAGAACAAAAAATTATTTTTATGTACCCCCCCCCCCCTTCCCTAATTTAAAAGTGAAACGAGAAAGAATGAACGTTGTTTACAATATTCTGCCATTTTATCTCTACTCTGTCATACATATTTCCTCTTTTATTTTGGGTAAGCCGGCCACATTATATAGTGGTAAGCGTCTGAACATTCTGCAAACTGGATTCGGGGTCGAATACTGGCGAAGGCATAGACATCCGTTTGCTGTCTCCTCATAAGGAATCGCTCCAGTCGCTAAAGTAGCCAACAAAATCGCGCCAAGGATGGGCGAATGTCCTCAAGACAAAGCGCCTGTCATGTTGGATTTTTTTCTCTTTGTGATGCTCTTATAATCCGCACACACGTAATCGGCTTTTTATTTGATTGTGCATAAATTGATGTTATCTCTGAAGAGTGTTAGTTGCTAAAATATAGTGGGTAAATTAATTTTACCTTATTTTCTGTACACTGCTAAATCTGTTTTCTCTGTAAATTAGTATAGATTCTTATTTTATTTGGTGTTAATAATGTGCTATATTTATGAAATCATGACCACTTACTAGAGCCCACTTACTAGAGCCTATCCCAAGCTTTACCATTCAGTTTAAGTAGTTTTTTCAAAATTAAAGTAGGTTAATTTTCGCCCGTTCATGACACGCTTATCTGTATTCTTTTTTGTTTAATGGTTAAGTTTTTGTAAATATTTTTCTTCCAAGCTATTGGATCAAATCGATCCCCCTTTTTTACTATGTTTTTATGTAAAATAAGAAAAATAAAGGCATTTTAGTTAGCCTCATGAAGTCTACTTTCTTGTGAAAGGTTTTTTATTTCAGAAAATTAGGTATGGGGCAAATTATGCGGTTTAATCCACCCAACACTTTATAATATGATTTTTAACATTTTTCCAGAGTTTTAAATTCGGAATTGTTAGTTTATTATTCTGATAAAGATTTTTTGTAAAAACATTTTTGTTTTTATTTGTGTTGGTATTAACCCTTCGTTTAGAATATGCGTAGGCTCTTTCTACGTATGACTTGTCAGCTGTAAATCGTCAAGATTGCACTTCTTTGCAAACGATTTGTCCATGTAAATGATTAATAGTTACGAAATTACTTGGATTTAAATATACTATTAATTTAAATTTAATAATAATTAGCCATTAACTAATGAAAATAATTTATTAACTGGATAATAATGAAAATGTATACATACCCCGTGAATAATACTTAATAAAAATATCTATTTATGATAATAAAAATTATCTATTAATTGATAATAATTATTGATTAATTTAATAATAGATAGATAACTTTTATTAGTCAACTGTTATTGAAAGCTATGAAATGCTACGTGCATAAATGCAATTGGCAAATAAATTGAAGTTAAAGTATTCAAAGGGAATTATTGTTCATTCTTACAACGTATTTTTGAACCTTTGTAATACTTTACGTGGAGCAAGCTGTTTGCGGACTCACTGTTTCGACACGTAAACGGCAACCTCACGGAAATGTGACTGCGACACTTGAAATATCCGTTCCTCATGACATCGGAAGAAAACTATTTGACAATTTGGATTAGACAACTTTTTATGCAAGACATCAAATAGGACATTTGTGAAGTTATGCATACATTGCTGTATGGGGTGTCAACATCGAAAGCTATTTACGAGTTATATATTCATGCTATTACGAGTTATATAATACAACACTTAACTTTGTTATAGCTGACAAAAATATAAAAAAATACACTCGATAAGGTCATATGAATTAATACTTATGTTGTGCACTAAACGTAAGGGCTTACACATATTGTGTTTGAGTTATGGAAAATAATTAACATCATAATTTTATAAGCCTTAAAAAGCGGCAACCGTAGATCTACGGATTAGTACAGCTTTCCTAGAAAAGCTATACTAATAATTTACTATACTTTGCTAGGAAATTGACATGAAAGCTTTTATGTCAATTTACCGGTAACTTTAATAACACAAAGTTAAACATTAATTAGAAAAAAAGTATTAGTCATAAATCACTTTACTAATAATTAGTTATTAATTACAGTTATTGAGTTATGACGATCTCTATTTATCTTATATTGCATTAAATAATAGGCAATATAAATCATATTGTTATAACTTGTGAGTAAGTGATTTATCTTTTAAATTATTTTGCAAAAACTGCAATAATCATTAAGTAAACGTTTTGCCATAAAAGACCAGTAAATATATACTTTCTTTTCAGTTTTATCACCATTTTAATGCTTAATTACGTAAACTCATGACACTTTTTAGAGTATTTTAGCCTTTAGATTTTTTTGGTAATCATTGCAGCTCTATTTATTTTAGAATCATTGAACCAGGGTTTTCGCTATCGTATTAGGGGAATAGGCGGTCTTCTAGTTGCTTTTCTCTTGTTGGCATTGGGTTTTTTGTACGAAATGTTTGAAGGCTCGTCCCATGCCAAAACGTTTATATCTTAATGATCACCCCTTTGAGATACAATTCTGCATATAATGATAATGTCGGTGCTATTACTGAGGAGATGTTATCATTAAACTAAATTTCCTTAAGTTTTTTCCGAATTTAATTTACTTTCATGTTTTCGGATTCATTGTAACTTTTTTAAAATTTTCTTCTCTAATAGGAAATATTTGCTTTTGCGCCTTAATGTCATACCCCTTTTGTTTAATTTTATCGTAACAGATTCATAATTTGTAATTTGGTTATCAGTATGGTTATGGCTATATATATAAATAAATAAATGAATAAATAAATAAATATATATATACATATATATACATATATATATTTATATATATGTAAAGGAAAACTTCTCTAGCCGGCCACCCCTCAAAACGGTCACTTTTTTTCGGAACCATGACTGGCCGCGATAGAGAAGTTTCACTGCATATATATATATATAACTCAAGAGGATAAATATGCAGTATAATGTGAAAACACACATTACTTTACCGTATTCTTAGAATATTCATACGTCAAATAATCACTAATTTATAATATTTAATGTAACATTAGCTTAAGAACTTTTTTACGTTTCATTACACAAATAATTAAGTTAAACCTTAAAAAGAAATTTTCTCAACCCCACCCAAATTCCAAAAGTAGTTTTGCTCCATTTCACCTTTCATCAAACTTTCGGATTTTTGTTTTTGTGAAAAAAAAAACAAAGTAAATTAGTTAATTAGCAGCTCCTCTAACAAAAGACGGAAATAAGATGAAAAAAATCCCTTTTCTTCTCTGAAAGATCGATAAGCATTAAAAACTGATAAGGCACTTTCTCAGGGCAAGTTTAACATACTGTAAAATACATTTACTTTATTTTATTTTTTTATCTATGTCCACAGTCCGCCCTCTTTTAGCGTCGTTCAACCATAATTACACTCACTTCATTACTTAACCTTTCCGAGTCTCCAAGCTTGATCAATATGGGAGCGTGAACGAAAGAATTGATAGCGAGTGTTTAAAAAAGAGATAGGAATGTATTGTAAAAACTACTTTTCAATTAACAATCGGAAAAAAGCGTGAGTGGGCTCATAAAAAATGGATTCCGTAATGATGCTCAAAACGAAACAAGAAGCTGTGATCGCCAATAAATAATCTATTAGCAGTGCTAGCTTTGGGGCGATAATTGGCGACGCTCCAGTAGTTTGTAAAAGAAAACACGAGTAATGGCTGGCTTTACGAGGCGATATCGTTTTGAATAAACACTAGAAGAAAATAAAAGCACAGTGTGTTACTTTTCTGTTCAGCGCTTAAAAATATTATTTCTAATTCCGTCTATTTTTATTTATAGTCACGAAATATCTTCGATTTGAAGATTTTCAATCTGGTACTGTTTTTCATTCAATGCAATCTCAATAGGAAAAAAAATTAACTATCTCTTTATGAACTCTTTATCAATACGTTATTCTAATGACATCCAGAGTTTACAAATCTTATTTTTAAGTGAAAATGCAGAGTTGATTTAGAAAGTTCTATGCAAGAACGTTTCGCAAGAACGTCTGAGCTTCAAGGATTAACTAAAACTTTAGCCCACCTTAATAACGTTGTGTTATTAAAGTTACCGGTTATACTCTATCTATGACCATCATTATCTAGTAATCTGCAGAGTATTAGGTCCGTAAAATATCTGTGTACCTTGAAATTTATCGTATTTAGCTACCTGTTGCTCAGAATGCTGAAGAAAGTTTAGAATTTATTTCTTTATTACGCTATTTGACGACTTATTTATTTCTAATAAATTCTTGCTATTTTTTTGAACATGTGTGAAATACATACAGGAATCACGTAATGTTTTCTTGGACTAATTTGATGACGACAAGCTACATGACTCAATTCTGATGGATACTTAAGGTATGTTGTTGTTGTTGTTGTTGTTGCTTATGCCCCTTGACCGACATGTAACATCAGATAAGTCCCGAAGGCTATGGGCGATAAAGGTGCGGCTCCGGTTTTTAATAGCACCACAAGGGTCGGTGTCCAACTTGGCTAAATGACCGGTCCCGTAATTTTGAACCGATTCAAGTGACGAGACCGGAACACTTGACCCCGCACCTCCAGAGGTAAATTTTAGAACTTGGAGGACATTGTAGCCACGCCCTATTTTACGTGCCCCGGCCACCATTAGTGAACACGGCGGTAGATTTGCAGCAACGAGCATCGAACCAGGGACGTTCACATCACTGGCCCGCTGCTCTTGCCAACTGGGCTACCGCGCCCACTTAAGGTATGTGTTATAAGGTATGTTTTATTTCGTTTAAAGTTTTATTTAATCCTTGAAGCTCAGACGTTCTTGCGTTCTTGCAGAGAACTTTAAAACATGTTGTTGTTTCTAATGTGCCCTGGCTGGAATTTCCAGATCAAGTCCATATAGGCTTCGAGGTAAAGTTTGCGGCTCCGGTTAATATAGCACCACAAGGGATCATAGTCCGTCATAACTATTTGCCGCCTCAATTTTAACCGAGCATCCACAGAGGCGACATCTGGGGGATCGTTCCCTCACCCAACCTCTCTGACCTCATAGAGGGACTTTACGATCTACGGATTTAAAGTGTCCATATTCGGCCTAGACACGGGGGTATTTAATGGCATGCATCGAGATCTGATCCGAGCAGCCTCGGCACCGAAAGCCAGCGTGTTATCACAAGGCTACCTCGAGCCCACCTTAAAACATTGACTACTGAAAAGAGAAAATAAAACTTTAATCCCAAATTTCAAAAGCCTATATTCCTTAAGAGTTGAGTAAGAGATAGCACTGTAGGCAAGAGCAGGAAAGTCACCACATAGAGAATAACTGTGATGTATGTAGATTACCATCCCGAGAGACATAAAATATAGGATCTCTCGCTCAGCTTCCAATGTAGAAATCTGCACCGGTTTTCAAAATTCACGAAGAGAGTTACTTTTTGCTTATGTATAGGGAATAATTTATAGGCATTTTTTTCTCCGTAGCCATCTTTCATCTGTTTCGTAGCTATACTTTTTATTACCAATAAATTCAGTTATTGAGTCTCAGTGGGGGCAATTACTCTTTGAACGGGAAGTTATAGTTACAAGCAACAATGTTAGTAGCTTTTTAGGCCAATTGTGATTGGTTCTTGAATGCGAATAGCTTAATATTTAGAAATGATGACTCTTAGGACCGACAATATTCGCGAAATGTTTAAAAACAAAAAACAAAAAAATATGAAGAAAATAAATTTGATGTTATTTTATAATGTTTTACAGATATACACATTGAGATCGAAGTTTTCACCCAACTATGTGAGAGCAAAATTCCTAGTTGAATACTTCCTCTCCCATAGCTTAGCATGTTTCGACTGTTTTACGGAAAGAAGCCTTTTGTTCAAGATACTCTTAATTAATCAAAATTACACAACTTCAAAAAAATCCTACATTTAAAATTCTATTGTTACATAATGCATATTCAGGTAAATTCGCCTCCATCTATATATTTAAGTTTCTAAGCCGATTTTTTGGTCAGCCCGTGAGAGAAAACCACTGCATCCATTTACTTTATTTTGGTCTTCAACGAAAGATTGTAATCTGTAGATTTGTCAAATTTGGTTTTTGTAACAGCAAATTCTATAAATTAGCGATAATTTACTATTAAAACTTGCTTTCTGCGCATACTCAGTGACATGCTTAAATCTGACTTTAGATACTTACTAAGCACGAGGCCGCCTAAACACGTAAATTTGTTTAATCCGAAGAATCTCTCAAGCTCTCTCTCGGTCATTTTTATTTTTAATTATGTTTGTGAGATATAGAATTAAACCTCACAGAAACTGTTTATTTCACGCTGTTGAGTAACCACATTTCTTTTTGCCGGATTCAATAGTAATTTTTTAAAGTGTATTTCCCTCTTCTTAATATTATGATTTTCAGCATTTGGAAATGATGTGTTGAGAATGATTTGTGTATTAGTACATTTATTTACTATCCAGCCGTCATGTTTTGACGGGAACCAACTAGTATTATGATAGATCATGCTCTAGCAGTAATGTTTTGAGCACTTCGTTAATGAAAACAATACAATTTCTCTATACTAGCGTGAACACGCGCAGTCTATGCGGTTAATAACCGCAAGTGAGGGTTGTTGCATAGAACTATACCTCTTTGTTCATATATCATAAGGAATAACTATCGCTGCTCCATCCAAAGAGCCGAACGAAACTTTACTCCATTTCGACCATAATAAAACATAGGATTCTAACAATCCCCCCCCCCCCTCAAAACGATGCGTGTGGTATTTGCTAAATATTGTTGCCAATTACGAAATGAGAGCGAAAAAAAACTATTTTCTTTCTTCTGAAAATCGATACATGCATTAAAAATTAAAAATGTAGTTTTTTGTAGATTAGTTTAATTATCTTGTCACTCTTCATCCTACCCACGGTGTCACTCAACTATAATTACAGAGAGCTGCACTTCATTATTTTACCATCCTTCGCCTCCATGTGATTAATATGCTGGGAAGGAAAACGGAACAAATGGTAGTGGGTAAGTGGAAAAAAGTGCATTCTATATTACTTTAAAAGTAGCTGTTTTTGTAAAAAGATGTACGTATGCGTATGGGAAAGTGGTGGTTAATGGAGGCTTGTAAAAAAGGAACTCCATAATGAGGGTCAAAAGGCAGCAAAAAGCTGATCTACAATGAATAATACAATTGTATCAGTTTGTGGAGATAATTTTGGATTCACAAACGGCTTACAATATGAATAAAATGTAAGATAAATTTTTAACTGATAAACATGCTAGTTCTGAGAAAAAAAAGGAACCAATTCTTGTTTGCGTTTTAAACAGCTTAACAGATAAACGATTTTTTTAAAAAAAACATTTCTTCATCTTTAATCAGGTGTTAGTATATACAATCTTCTTAAAACAACATTGAATAAGTTTTAAAAATAATAATGACTTACTTTGGAATATGTATGAGTTTAAATATTAGTTTTATGCTAACTGATTCAATAAGCCATTGAAAACACGCGCCACAGTTTCGTAAACTTAACAAGTTGTACCATTAAATTTTCACTGATCTAACAAGAAACATTTTCTCGGAAGGTTTTTTGTGTTGCTTTACTGTTTGCTTTAATATCAACAAAAATGCCTGGTTTTAACACGGGAATTCCCTTACTGTTACCATTGAGGGCGTGTGCTGCATTGAGGAGGAAAGAAATGTTACTCAGGGGTAATTCAAAATAAAAGAACTTAAGGCTACAATGAAAGTGAAGATTTTTGAGGAAATCTTCAAGGTTCCTTTTTTCCGTATCATATTCTTTGCTGAAGATACAAAAATATGGATTCCCCATACCAGAAGACTACGTCGAACACAGGCCTAAGTAACACGGTATCTTAATTATAATTCTGCATAGCTGATTTACATAGTTATCGAGATATAGCGAATATGTTGCAATGAAGTAGACAATTTATTGTAGCGCATTCTGTACTCTTTTGTTAAATTATTATATAACTGTTTTACCCGAATGATATATAAGAATATTAAATTTGTTCATATACTGATTTGTAAGCCAGTTGTTATACTTTTTACATCAAAACAACTGTCTGTTATCATCAATAAGATGGAATCTCTACACAAAGGTAGTTGGGAGTTTTAATACTGGTGTTTAACAAAAACGTGATTTTTTTCACTTACGTAAAATATTGAGTACTAGCGGCCCGTCCCGACTTTGTCCAGGTTGAACAAAATATTATACCAATAAATTTCCAGTTGATAGCCAATAAATTGTAAATCTTTTTTTACCTTAATAATAACCTAAATAATACCTTAAATTAATATTATGTTAGTTAATAATTAAAGTTAATTTCTTAAAAGAAAAAGGCGTGTTAGAGAACGGCTAGGTTCGAACCGCTACCGTCAGAACAGAAGCCCACCGCGACAGCACCACGGTAAGGATCGTTGAAATCTTCGGCACAAAAAGCGGTAGAAGACAGTAGCGGTAACAATGGATATTGTTAGGATTAAGCCCCTAACTTTATTTCTACTGATCAGATATACATAATATATAGCCTATGTCCATCTGGAATAATGTACCTTTCAAACAGTGAAGGAATTTTTCAAATAGGTGCAGTGGTTCTGGAGATTACCCTCCACATACAAAATCGCTCTCTCTTTATATATAAGTATAGATGATACGCACTTTTATTTCACATTTTTGTCAGCAAAAATGAGGGTGTGTATTATACTCGTGTACAAAAAAATGCAGTTTTAAACATTGAATAAACGACAAACAATAGATGAGATGTATTCTGGTGAAAGTGATTAAGACCAATAATTTCACTCTATTGTTTGTTTTGAATTAAAAATTTAAGTTTTTTTCTACCGAATTTGACATTTTCATTTATTTTTATTTCAAATTTTATTTATGTTAATAAATATTTGTGCAATTTTTAAATAAAATATTGAAAAATTATGGGTGCGTATTATAGTCGAATTTTTATTTTTTCCGAAAATTTCGCAGAAAATCAAGCATACATATTATACACGTGTGCGTATTATAGTCAAGATTTCACGGTAAATGAATTAATGCTAAAGAAACTTTGATGCTCTGCGATTCTGTTCACGGGATGTTGTTCTTACGGTCGTGTAAGAACTGGATAAGTTATAACATTCAGGATTATTAAAGGATATTATTTACTAAAGAAATCCCATTGATAAAATTAATTTGCATATTATGCCAGCTAACAGAGAGACAGAGAGAGAAAGGTCACGTTGAACGCTTTAAAAAAGCTTTACTAAGGCGTATCTAATGCTGCTATTGAGATCTCTGCCCAAAGAATGCTGGTTAGAGTATAAGGAATTATTCTATGAAATGATCCCGAGTTAACGGCTATGCTTCACACGTTTTATTCCCACTTTCAAGCTCAACAGAGCCACGAGGCTAAAAAACTACACAAAAGTTGTACTTTCTATTGAACGTCATTTTCTGCTTTGCCCAGAGGATGGTTGAAGATAACGATAATGATCTGTTAAAAGTAAAGATACACGTGATGGAAAATCAGAAACTTGCAGGTAGGACCAGCCGTTTGGAGTAGTTGCTTAATTTTGGTGTGACGTTATCTCTCTTGCATTAAACAGTGGAATCACCCAGTTACACGTGTTTCATGCTAAAAAATGGATGCACGCTTTTATAGGCTGGTTATAATACGAGAAATCCCTTAGTGATCTCACTAATGAAATGTGATTGGATTGAAGAGTATGATCATGAATCTCTACAACGATTCGGGCCAATGCTGCTTAATTCGATGAAAAATTCATAGCTTGAGAGTCCCCGCTCTTTACTAGATGGTATTTTATTAATATTACAACAATCTTGAAAAAATGTCTATGAATTAAAGCTTTATGAGTTGCAATAGTATGGTTTTATTGCTTAGTCAGACAGCAGAAGCTCACAGTGAGCGACTGGTGATAAAGTTTTTGTTGGTTAGCGTATGTGACTATCAGAATCACTTTTTGGCAATTCGATATTCTTGGGCGTAAGCGTACAAACACTTAAAATTCTGACCTAATACATTTTTAGATGTTTATTATTATCCCAGATCCATAAACACATGGCAAAACTTACGAGGGATGTACGAAGGAACGCAGAAATGAAAGTAGGTGAAATTGAATATCTTTAGGACAATAATAGTTAGGAATAATACTAGCCACTGTACATGCTACAACTAAACGGAATGGCAAAATTTTCAATTAATATTTCATTCGTAAGTATTGAAACCTACAGAGACTTAATAAAGGAACATAGAACTGCAACATATAACTCAAGAAGTAAGGAAAGAGAGGAAGTAACAGACTTAAATGAAATTCACGACTGATTTTTTTTACAAGTAACCTGTACATCCTCTACTATAATTTTTTTAATGCTTTCATGAATGGCATTTAATATTATTTTTAGAGCTTAGAAATGTTTTTTTCCAAAAGCCAACTTTGTTGAATTAAAAAAAAACCTCCTCAAACAATAATCTTTTCATTCTCCTTAATGGATTAGTAAAAAGTTTTTTAAGTGGGCGCAAAAAGGCAAAATTTCTTGTTCGACATCATAAAATCTTGAATACTTTTTGCATATTTTTTAAAATTACCTTAATTATTACATTCCTTTTAAATCGAGTTCAGCGTGACTTTCATCCATTTCGTATTAAACCAAACCAAACGCATTTATATTTTATTCATTCTCCGAAAATAAAATAATCCTCCGTTAGATAGCGGTGATGGCAACAGAAGACAGGAGGATGGACCTAATAAATGATTCACCCGGCAGGGAGGGTGTCTATTAGTGATCGACGGAGCTTTTTGATTTAATGGTAGAGCACCGGAGAATTTTTTTTCCATGTAACGAAATACCTGTTTTTAGGCTCTTAGGGGAGATTTTTTCGTCCTTAAAGAAATTCTATTATTTTGCTGGAAACGTGCCTCAAAGTTTTAAAGCTGGACAGGTGTGTTTAATGACTGTTACTTATTATTGATTTTTTTTCCTCCCTGTTCCTTCTGCTGCGTATTTTAAAGTGTGCGACCAGATTTTAAACTGATTAATCGAATATGCGTGATATGAGAGAATATTGACTAAAGAGATAAGCATATAACAAATTTGTATATTATAGGCACACAAAAGAAATTTATACTTACATATGTATGTGCTTTGTTGTGTTTACTTTAAAACATATACACAGTTTTAGACTCACTCCGTAAATATCTGCTTAAAGTGTAAAAAGGATTACTGAAAGTTGTTGAAATGTTATATTTTAAAAACAGTACAAACACATATAAGACTGCAGTAGAAGGTGCAAGATTTGTCCATGGGTGCTGTACAATATGAAAAATAAATTGGCAAAATAACGTAAGAAGTAAAACCATTGATATACTCGCTCTCTGCATATATAATAAAAAGTAAAATAAATTAAAAATCATCGCAAATAATTGCAAGCCAAAATACTTAAATAAAAAAAAATCAAATTATACGTATCTCTGTCCATATTTTATGGCAAAATTTTGAATTGATCCATGTAAAATTTATATAATTTTTAAAATTTTAAAAATTTACATTTCTTAATATAAATATTGTTTTTTTAAAGTTGGCAAGATAATTTTATGTATTCATTAAAATTTCAGTGAAAGCATATCTGAAATTTTTTTATCTATATATATTAAAATTATATGTAATAAAATATTAAAATTTTTAATACTTATATTACTTAATATAAATATTTTTTTTTAAATTAGCAAGACAATTTTATGTATTCATTAAAATTTTACTGAAAGCCCCAAAAAAACTAATAATTCTTTATATATATATATTAAAATTATATGAAATATATTAAAATTATATATAATAAAATATTAAAATTTTTTAAATTTATATTACTTAATATAAATATTGTTTTTTAATTAGCAAGAAAATTTTATGTATTCATTAAAATCTTACTGAAAGCGTAAAGCAACTAATAATTCTTTATCTATATATATTAAAATTATATAAAATATATTAAAATTCTATATAATAAAATATTAAAATTTTTTAAATTTATATTACTTAATATAAATATTGTTTTTTTAAAGAAAAATTGGGAGGATAATTTGATGTATTCATTAAAATTTTACTGAAAGTGGTAAAAAATTAATAACTCTTTATCTATGAAGAGAGCTGTACATATAAATTGTCAGACAAGAAAAATGATCTGTTTTAATTCAATACAATTCTAGTATTTTTTTTAACAGAAATTTTTGTTTACACTTGATTATAACCGCTATTAAAATCAAATTCGGTAGCACAGAAATTCCCTTATTCATCAACTTTTTCTTACTTACAATAACTTACTTTGGGTTCAAAATAGACTTGGCCAGCCCAGAAATCGAGCTTAAAATATCTGAGATCAGTACATCACTACATCCCTAAGTCACGTTTCAACCTTTACTAAAGAGCTTTACATCTGCTATTTGTGCTTATAATAATGTTGTCGTAATGAAAGGCGTAATGTACTTCAGCGATAAATTTTTTCCTTGGAGTGGAAAATGAAGAATTTTCTAAACATCAAATATTTATTAGAGTGAAATACAAAGTGAAATATGCGTCTGGATGTGATACGACTTTGAATGTCATCCCTAATGTAAACAAACGGCAATACAGTAATAACAGTATTTCACAATCATCTAAAGTGCTGCCCAGTGGGACCCAAGCTATGCAATCGGTTAATTTATGTATCAACTATTCAAACACCCATTTCACGCGCTATTTACAAGAAACAAAGTACATACGCATAAACAAATTAGGTTGCAATGGCAACATTTGTCATTTTATTGTTTGCATCTGGAAATATACGAGAAATTGTCAAAGCATTATTTCCTTTTATCAGGCATGTATTCTCTGTAAAGTGCAACGCATACATTAGGTTTTCAGTTCACATAATTCTGTGTAATTGGATAAAAGTTGCACGCTATACCTTACTGAATTTAATCCTATTATCACTGTTACTATAGATATTTCAGTGAAGTTCTTGTTAGAATATTTGTGAACAAATTTGCCTTTAGCTTTTTAAACTTCTAAATATGAAAAGCGTAAAACCTCAGTCTCTTATCAGTTTTAGGTATGGAACTTAAATTTCAAGATGATCTTTATAAAAATGAAGTAAAGTTATTTATTATTCCACATAGCTGACTTTACATTTCCGCTTCGTAAATCATATATTCATAGTGAGAACATAATGTTTGATTGAGAAACTAAGTCTTTTGTAAGGCGACGAAAGTTATAGGAAATATAAGATTAATTTTAAGGTTCAAAAGAATTTACATTATGTGATATTTGTTTTGCGATTATCTATGAAAATTTTTCGTAGGGAACTATGCATTTATTCCTATTGCTTTGATAGAACAAAAATGCCGAATTTCAATCACATAACCGCAACTGCTTATAAAGGTAATAATTGTGATAACTATAAAAAACGATATTAATTTTAACAAAAAACAAATTTGCATTTTAAATAAAATCCCTGGTGTACTAATTTTAAAATGCTATTGGAAACCAATTTAAAGTGTCCTCGTTATCATCTGTAGAGCTTCAACACATCCAGAATGATTCACGAGACTCCATTTTGGTTCCCAATCTCATCAAAACACTCGCCTTGCAGTACCCTGGTTGGAGTTTCGCTGCTTGCTTGCTGAAAAACGTTTCAATAAGCATCAGATCAAAATGGAGACTTCACTGAGCTGTCATGCATTCACTGAGCTGCCTTGCGTGTCATCTCAGACACCTAACAACCGTAATCAAGCAAATGACGTTGAGATGGGCGTAACATCAAGGTACTGGTTCGAAGGATGTATGCTGTTGTCACTGGCAGTAAGCAGGAGCATTCCTCTCCAGTTGTTAAAGCTGTACGAAAATGTTGGAATAAGAGTGTGATGACCTTTTTTGATTAAGTAATTTTCTTTTGAGTCGCTTTTGGAATCTACACGCAAAAGTGGAATAGTGCTCGACGTAATATTTCAAAATGTTCAAACAAAACCTGCATGAGATAATAAGTCATGGAATAGTCATGAATGTTGAAGAAATTGGCACTGTCTGCCCAGAAAGCTGAAGTTCGTTCGTTCAATGTAAAACAACTCTATCAGAAAGCGGGTTTAACAAAGAAAACTGCGGCCTGACAATGTTGCCTATCGAAATAAACTAGCCCAGAATCCCTACTTTTCACGATTGTTATCCCCTAATAACAGGCAGATACGATGAATTCGGAATTTAACTGTGGGCTGGATTTATAAAACATCTGTCAAAACTGTAACCAATTATTCTGCGCAGTTCATCTAGGCATATTTAAAGGTGGCAAATTAGTTAGGTCGTTAGAATTTGCCTTTGACATGAAACACAGACTCACTAACTGGGTGTTCAAAATGATGTCAAAGCAGACAGACAAAATATGTCCTTTTACTTCTTTTTAAAACTCAAAACGTCGTCAAAATTAATTATTATTAAATAATCTAGGTATAGATTCAATGGTTTTTTTTTCATGATAAAAATTCAACTTAAATTATCCAAAAACGTAAGAAAAATGCACGGATATCGTCTTAATAAAGGGCATAAACCGTTCTCCAGTTTGAATGCAAGAAATTTTTACGGAACGGCAGAATTTAGCCGCTTTTACATTTTCTCCTCCGTCACGTCGGAAGGCTTATTCGCAAAGCATCTTGAAGCAAGCCTAAATAACGCAATATTTTAACCTAAATTGTGTCTCTTTCGCGAAGCGAAACACATGCATAACGAACTGTAAAAAATAATATGCATAAATAACTACACTGAATATATAAATTTATAAAATGCATAAAGTTTACAAACTGATAAAAGGTTTAAACTATTTTTAAAAAAATATTTCTTGGTTTAAAAATTTTCAGCCAGTTCTAAGTATGTAAATGCATTAAAAGCCAGAATCAATAATCCATTCTTATTTTTGAAGTTGATAAACGAGAATAAATAGGATTAAGTTATTTTCAATAATTTAATGATTCATACACGGCTATTGTTTAACGTCTGGCTGGTATTTGACAAATACATTTGCTGGTTGCAATAACTTTTGTCAACTATTGACGATGGGAAAAGACTTTTGTCAACTATTGACGACATAGAGAACCAACATTATCCTATTTTGTTTCTCATAGACACGTGTAAGCTTTCAGATGAATTTCAGGGATAATGGTACTTTGATGTACAAAGCAATACGTGATCAGTTTCTGAACAAAACTGAATCAAATAGAAATGCGTCGAAAGATGTAATTCGCGTATAGCGTGTTAATAAAGTCGCTTTGTCCGATTAATAAATTATTTCACCTATTTTATGTTCCTTAGGGGTTCCCAGAAATATTTGGTTTTAGGGATATATGCAGGCTATATAAAGAAAACAAAAAGTTAAAAAATCAATTTTGAATTTTTAAATTCTTGTTTCATTGCATAAAATATTTATTGCAAAAAAATGTAATAACTTCATAGAGAAAAATCCTTGCTAAATTTAACGATCTAGCCTATATTTAGAAGAAACGGGAAATGCATTTTCTATACAAAAATGCTTTTATTTTAGCTGTATAAATATTTTAGGAATAAATCCCTCTTTTAGGAATATTATACCTCTTTTATTCTTCGGAAAACATTAGTAACAAATATATGAAGATATTGCAGAGCAGAAACGTAGTTTTCAGGTAAAAAGGAGGTGCTTAAAATATATTTATATAATATGTATTTCATACGGAATCTTCTTCCAGATAATTTCATAATTAACCTTTCTTATTGGGTAGTAAAAAAAAACCTAAGGAAATAATTCACGGGGAAAAGTGGTGAGCAGAGAAAGAGCATTTTTAAATAATTAGTGAAACAGCAGTATTTAAAATGCTCAGAAAAATAGCATTTTAAATATAGTAAGCTATAACGGTTGAAATTGATTAGAACTTCAATAATTATATTATCGGAGCATCCTAATGTATATATTTCCCGCACTGAAATATGCGCATTCAGGATAAATCTGTTCAAAGCCTCCTGCAAAGTTATGCTACACAACTAGTTAAAAAGAAAAATATCTATGTTAAATGTGCAAAGGGTGTTAAGTCCAAAATGGGCTAAAATGACTTAACAAACCAGGCATGTTTGAAAAATCAAGGGCTACTGCAGGGTACAGAAAGCTAAATCCAATTCCACTCCTAAATATTTTTATTCATCAGGGAAAATTTGGGATATGTGAAACAAAACAGAAACATGTTAGCGTTAAAGGGGTTATGTCCAAATCAAGGACTTAACACTCTTTACTCAATGAAAATAAAATTGAAAAAATTTACTTTAAAGAAAAATAAATTAAAATTAAATTTCAAAAAACTGACTGTACAAAAGCCTTTCTTTCAATCCCGTTTTTCTCAAAACTATGATTTTGGACTTGACACTCTTTACACTGCAAACACAGATATATAATGCAAACCAAAAGAAAAAAATATATAAAATTTATTTATTTGACTTTCCTTGTCTATCCCTCTAAATTGTTTAACAAATTTGGGAAAAATATGTTAAGCAATTAACCTGATAAAAAAACATCGTATCAGGAAAAAACAATTCTCTGCCTAATGAGATCTCAAATTTATCCTGACCATTTTCAACAATTGCATCTCCTGTACTTTTTCTACTCTTCCTCTGAGAAAGAATTCCTTTTTTAATAATTTAGTTAATTAGCTCTTTCATCCTACTTTGCCGACTCATGGCTTTTGCTACGTAGCAAAACAACGTTTAGAAATATTTTCTCTGATGAAGGCACAAATAAGTAAGTAACTCAGCTAAACTGATGACTGAAATTTCTAAATACATAATGCACACGAACGTGCTTAATGGGTAGTATTTGTCCGGGCTCGTTTTAGTATGTGCTTGTATCAGCATCCTAATTTTATCCATATAAACTGTTCGTTACGGCATTCGTTCGTTCTAGAATACCCGGTATCATATTTTGTTTCATTATTTTCTCTTATTACCTTTTTCCTTAAGGGGTGGGATAGCATATATCCCAAGAATATGGGCCTACGAATATATATATATATATATATATATATATATATATATATATATATATATATATATATATGTATGTATGTATGTATGTATATATATATATATATATATGTATGTATATATATATATATATATATATATATATATATATATATATATATATATTTATATATATATATATATGTATATATGTATGTATATATATATATATATATGTATGTATATATATATATATATATATATATATATATATATATTTATATATATATATATATATGTATATATATATATATAAATATATGTATGTATGTATATATATATATATATATGTATGTATATATATATATATATATATATATATATATATATATATATATATATATATTTATATATATATATATATATATATATATATATATATATATATATAACCCCCTTAATGGTCGTTCTTAGGAAGGGGGTATGAAATTTTCCGTTCTAAAGAGGGAATTGGAAAAAGCCCCATAAGCTAAAGGTTAAACGAGCAGCTGCTCTAAAAACAAATGCAGTTCTGTATGTTTATTCTTTCCCCATTTAAGGATCGAGAGACAATGTTTCCCATACTCTGAACATTGTGAATTTGTTCTCCAGAAAAGATATATGTTAAAACGTGCTCGCACAAAACGCGTCTTTCAAAGGACTTGAGAAAGGACAAATTGTGACAGGACCCAGGTCAATAATAATAAAAAAAAGGTTTGCAAATACAAGTATCCAGTCTGTCCTCGGGGTTCATGTATAAACTGGAACAATAGGGCAGATGATGCATGTTCACATAAGCGGTCATGAATCTAAGACAGTATTTATAGAAGATTTAGGTCTCTACTTTTCTATATTTTTGTTTTTGCCGTATGTGATACGATTTTGAAAAATGAATGAGAGTACCTAAGTTGCCGAAGAATTAATGGTGTTTTATTTAAAGTGGCTTCTTTCCTTATACGTTTCCTCTTACTATATGGTAACTACACTCTACTACATTCACTTAGGTTAGGTACGTTATGTTACTGTAAAAAAAATTCTCTTTTTTTAAATTTGAAATGGTGCTTGCACGTATTTCATACATCCAAATTTTAGAAAAAAATTTCTTTGTTATTTGCTAGTTATCATTAATTTGAAACAGAAGCCTCCAAATTTGAACTGTTAATGTTTTTCTAAATAAATCTTTTCAATTTATATATAGTTACTGGGGAAAATAGAGTATCCAAGATAGCAGCATCGAAGGGTAGCAACTCCCTGGGTCGAATATCTGTATGCTTCGTTTCTAATTATGCTAAAATTTTATGCCCTTAAATTAAACCTTATTAATATGACCTTAGCCTTAATAATTTCCATATGGGATCTACAAATAAATACTAGAATTTATTATTTTTATTAAGGCGGAAATATATGAGGAGTCAGTCATCAAGCTGCCGGACGGATTGACTCTCGCGCTGAATGAAATGGCTTAACGAATACAGCGGTTATCTTTGTTAGTCGCTGGAGATGTTATATCATTTATTTGGTCATCATGCACATATTTGAAAAAATGTGCACTTTAGCTGGGAACCACACGCAGGCTCATTAACCGCTGTACCAATTTTTCAAAAAACTTTTTGTCCAGGAAACTTGTTAACTATGATTTTAATTCTTGTATTCATTGTGCTCATAATAGTATTTGACTTATCAGATTACAAAAATAAAATATTTATTAAAAAAGTAAGAGGTTTTACAAAACATACTTTTAATTTAATTATGTACCGAAGCATATCTTGGTATTATTTCTTCTTTTTCAAAACTGAATGGGACGTATCACATGATGATTTAGTGTGTTGTTTACCATGTTTGTTTACTAGCAGCGCGTTTTCTGTTAAAATCTGAATTTTAATCAATGCATGCACGTTAATCCTTCGGTGGGAACATGATTCTTTTCCCGCTTAGTGGGAACATCCGCCTGGAAGGCAGATATAGATGGAATGTCTCTTTCCCGTATTCCTAACTAGAAATTAAGAGGGTATTTGGGGTTTATTACATTTCATGGTGGCCACAATCGTCAAACCATTTCTTCTTAATTATTGACCAGTTTCTATTGAACAGAACCAGATTATCACAGGTTATATTACGGTTCGTTTTGTAGAGGCATTTTAGTTAGTCGAGCGAGTGACTGGGTTGGTATTTAGAATTTTTGCTCTGATTGATCTAATTTTTACCTGAACCACAGAAGGCTGGCGTCACGAATCACCCATCCACACTGAAGACAAGATATTGACTGATGCACATGTAGACCCACAGTACCCAAGGTCGAAAGGTTGGGGTCCCAACGTTGAATAAGAAACCATAGCTGCCTGAGAGGCAGATGTTCCCACCGAAGGGTTCAGTGGTGTTACTATTTCCATAGCAAAGGTGTCAATGAATTGGTCTAAGTGTTTAGAGCAGTATATTAAAAAAATTACTTTCTAGGCACATTTTGGTTTGCGTAGAAGCGGTGAATGTTATACTTCACCACGGTGTGTGGTCGAGAGACGGTCAATAATAAAACTCTTATAACAACTCCAGAGATAAAAAATAAATATAGACTTGAGGAACACTAAGGTGGCGTAAAAGAAAATCTGTCTCTGTGACCATTGATAGCGATCAAAAGACTATAAATGTTGCAAGATAGATGGTGACGTTATTATATGGCCCACAATAAAACTTTCAGATAATGGTCAAAGTGGTATCCCAAACGAAAATTATGGTGGAGAGGTACTTGGTAGACTGGGAACACGAGCAGTGAAATAAAGGACCAATTGGGGCAGGAATTGGTAAGAGAAAGGAAGCCCACTGTCCAATAAGAGAAATAGGGGCGGGCCAAAATGGTCCCACCAAACCCTCCAAAAAAAAAAAAAAAAGGTCGACATATTTCGCTTGCTGTTCCCTGGAGCTCTGGCTATATAGAGTGCCGATTGAGGTGTCTCTAGCTGAGTCAAGCGGAAGTTCCTGGAATCTGACATGAGGATGTTGAATATGACCTGATGTGGGCACCTGTCAACGAAATCCTTCATCGCTGTAATCTTCAACAGTCGTAAGTGCCTCCCGAAAGATCTTAGAAATAATTGCTTTGACTGAATATTTTGTCTCTGTATGTATATTTTGTCTCTGTATTCTCATGTATTAAGTGATAATATGAAGGGGAACCTTATTCTATTATTAATTTTACTTTAAAAGAAATTTAGTATTGTCGAATAAATGCATGATAAAGGCCAATTCTCTATGTTTCCTTTCTTGCCCCAACACATGCATCAATTTATTAAGGTTCTATTACAACCTATAGTTTGAAGACATCAAATAGCCTTTTACCGAAAGTACAATACCCATATACATGTTTTCGATTTATCAAAACCCTTGATTTCTTTTCGGTAGACTTTAGCATAAATAAGAAAACCTAAGCCTCGTCTCAAGAAGTCGAAATTAAGAATGCAACTCGTGTCCATAGCATATTTTTACAAGTTTGGAGTACATTTTAATGTTTAGTAGAAACTCACTGACAACTCATCTCGGACTCCCGAATCGCACCTATCGCACTACAAACAAGGCTCCCTCATTCCCTATTCGAATCCTTCACCCATTGTCACGGCAGTCACGTGCTGAAAAAGTGTCGCAGGTAAACACTCATTTTCGAAAGTAGCCCCAACCACAATGTGTGCTAGGAAGCATGCTCCGCTGCCCTGCCCGATACCCAAGTCGAAAAACCCACTCATCGGATTCTAAGCTTGCCTGAAAAGAGAAAACCGGGGTGAACGACACCGCGCGAAAAGCAGCGAACGTGAAGATGATCTATGGAGTTAAACCGTTTACGCATTACGCAAAGTCGCATTCAACATCGCAATGGAAGGCGGGCTTTATTCGGCTCAAATAGACGAGGATTAAAAGGGAAAATAACACTTGCTGAAACATATTTGGTGGTGTCACGGAAGTGGTTATTTTTTCATTTTCCCCTCTATTTCGTGGAATTCTAGTTTGATTTTTTCCCCCCATTTCAGTCTCTCAGTAGAGCAAATTCTGAGATATAGAGTCATAAAATAAGAGGAAAAAGTACAGACTGAGTCATAAATTAAGTGATTTATCCATTACAACAGTAATACTAAAATTGCCCTTTAAAACTTAAACGAACTATAGAGATGTTTTAATCTATACTTATATATAAAGAGAGAGCGATTTTGTACGTGGAGGGTAATCTTCAGAACCACTGTACCTATTTGAAAAATTCTTTCACTGTTTGAAAGGTACAGTATTCCAGATGGACATAGGCTATATATTATGTATATCTAATCAGTAGAAATAAAGTTAGGGGCTTAATCCTAACAATTTCCATTGTTACCGCTATTGTCCTCTACCGCTTTTTGTGCCGAAGTCTTCAACGATCCTTATCGTGGTGCTATCGCGGTGGGCTTCTGTTGTGACGCTAGCGGTTCGAACCTAGCCGTTCTCCGGCACGCCTTTTTCTTTTAAAAAATTTATTTTAATTATTAACTAACATAAAATTAATTTAAGGTATTATTTAGGTTATTATTAAGGTAAAAAAAAAGATTTACAATTTATAGGCTATCAACTGGAAATTTATTGGTATAATATTTTGTTCAACCCGGACAAAATCGGGACGGGCCGCTAGTTACATATATAATGCTTAAAACAGAATTTAGTTCAAATAATAATAAAATTTGCTTACATTCTTATTTTCTCCGTTGAGGTACAAGTGATATAAGTTATGTTTCTTGATCTGGCCTGAGGTTATTTTGGACACCCTATTTATTTTGGTTATTTTCACCTAGAATAATTATTTTTGACATTGACTTTTATAACTAATATTTAGATAGGATTTTACGTTTTTATATAAGAACCGTTAAGAACTGTCAGATCTATGTATTAAAAAATATATATATTATGCTGCAAACATATAGAAACGTCTACATCTTAAAAATTTTATAATTTTATCACCAGCAATTAATAGAATAACTATGACATAAATTATGCCCAGGCCAAACGCGATTCATTAATGTACAAAGGAGTGAGGACGTAGGGAAGCGTCAAACACATCTGTGAGACCAGAAAATATACTGAAAAAGAATTCAGCATCAATTCATTTTAAAATTAATGGGAGGGAGTGAAACTAGGCCTTGGTTACCGTTGCTTAGCTTAGCTCCTACCTAAAAGCGTCCAAAAGTTTCTGGTTAAATACTTAAATATTCCAAGTTTCTTGTTGACTTGGAATATGTTTATACCGTAAAGAAATTATTTGTCCAAAATATTTAAATTTTCTGTGCTTAGCTCGCACAGACTTTCCCCATTAACGCAATAAAAAGTATGATTTGCTGCAGCGCTCATTTTAACAAATTAGGAGCTAAAAAAGGAATTACCAACACATTCAAAAGATTTTTCGAAGCAATGAAAAAAAGTCAAATACCATGGTTAATTCCCAAAGCGTCTGAATAAGGTTGCAAAAATGGTCCTAAGTTACATTTCCATCACTTTCACCAACCATTTTAGATTTTAACTTCATTTTCTCAGAATTTTAAGACACGACCATTTTCTTAGAAGACAACTTTTTCCAACCGCGGAGTATCCGAGGTATTTCCGGAACAATTATGAGAACGGAGGCAGGAGGTGGGGCGGGAAGGAAATGGTAAATTGAATTTAGCCCTCCTGTAATCTTGACGGTCTCTCAAGACTAGCGGAGTTTCTGAAGACTTATCATTAAAAGCTAGCTTCTGAAATGGACAGGTTGAAAGGGGCAGATCGTAGGGGGTTTTCAATGCACTGATTCTATACCACAGCACACACAGGCTAATTAGAGACCACAAGATGATTCCCAACAAAATTAAATAATAGTAGGCTCAAGCACATAGAAAGTTTCTAAAAAGACATCTTTGATTTATTTGTAATCAACAAAGTTTCTCGACATAGACCTAGGAATAGAGTAAACCTTATCTGTTTCATCTTGAGATCTATAATTTTTTTCTTTTTAATGCGGCATGGCACTTCTCTCTAACGGTAGGTACTACTTGACATTGTCCAATGATGGTCCGCAAAGTTTTTCTGGTTACTTTATTATGGTAGCACCATACAAGAGAGACAGTATTGCTCCCTATGAGGGAGACGACATGGAAACGACGAAGCCTTATTCGGGATTTGAACCCGAGCCCAATACGTCGTAGATTAGAACGCTAACCACTATACTATGTAGGCGTCATCTATAAGAATGTAATGTGGCAGTAAAAGTAATTAGTGGCTAGTTTTAGCATAAATTATAACAACAAACATTACTGAACTCGTCACGTAAATTGAGTCTTTGTTGTGATTCTTTTAGACAAGAACTACTCTGGTTTGAAATGACAGATTAATTTATAGATTAAACACATATAATATTATACAATACACTCCTACTAGATATCTCATAATTCATCTACACATATCACCTACAAATTCATTACTCTACATGTTAATTATCTACGACACTCAACACATACATTTAACTCATTTGATTATTATAACACCATCTTATACAAATATCATTTATATTAACCTGGCTCAATGTACTGACATAATGATAATTCCACTCATTTATATTATGTGAATTCAATCGTGCTCTTCCAGTTTAATTCTTATTATCAACTATTCTTAATTGGGTGAATGCTACATGTAACTTTACTTATACGTACCGTGGAGATTTATAAACTAGTTTTTCTTTCACTGTGAGTATAGATCATTTTCCTACACAGATAAATTTACTCAAAGAAACGTAAGTCTAAATACAACCACCAATGATATATGTATAATAGAAAATACTTAAGTAGAAAAATTGATAAAAAATTACTTTTTCGTATACATGGCATGAAACAAATACCCCGTTCTCTCGATGTATAAAGACTACCAGTATGTTGCTTAGTTTGCGATGTTTAAGTTAATATTCCACGAGACGCACTAATTTAGAATCTATTTATAAATAGTATCCTTGTAAGTTTGAGATCCAAGGGCATTTTTTAAATAGATTCGATGTGAGTGCTTCTTATCAAAGAGCTTTATTTGCCATTTTTGTTAAAAAAATTGTCTTGGGACTAAGTTTAAATAAAAAGAATTTTGGCTGAGACGTTCAGCTAGTCTTTGACTCAGTCATGAAAGGGAATGCAAAGAGTCGATATAGACTGGTTTGAAACTTCTGTCTGGTCACCTGTCTGCATGTGGAGTAAAATGCTAAAAAATCGGTCTAGGAATGGAAATTTCATGCAAAGTATTATACACAAAGGAACTAAGAATTTTTTTTTTGATTTTTGCGACAGTTCACCATACTACTACCAAAAAGACTAAAATTTTAATATTATTTGACAAGAAATTTTTTTAGAATTTTTTTGTCTCCCGAAAAATTCAACTAAACTAGAAGATTTATAAGGGGGGGAGATATTTTTTTTGTGTCTGGCTTCCAAAACTATCTTTTTACTGCTTCTGTTGGTAAAATTTTAAACATTGATTCATTTCAAAATATAAATAAATTTTCCAATACAGTACAGACTCTGTTTTGAAAGAAAGTAGACTATCCATTTTTATAAAAACTGAATCTAAAATCTTCTTAGAATCTATAAATTCTCTTAATTTTTAAACTTTTTACTTCACTTCTACAGAGACCGCAGATCATTGTGGATACTGTTGGTCCTAAATCTATAAAAAAAACCAGGAAATATGGCATAAAAAATGCTATTTAGCCTCTGTTTAAAGTAGACTCATCGTTCCTATTATAAGACTAGTTGTTATGCAAATCCTATAAACAGAAGTTATATGAAATTGTAAAAATGGAAACGTATACAATGCAAAAGATTGAATGATCTAAACTAAATTGTTTACAGTAGAATGAAGATCATTTGTTAAAGCACATCCATTTCACAAAGGGGATATGAGTTTATAATTGATAAAATTAAGCAAAGAAAATAATATATATACATGTTCAAAATATAACTCCACACACACGAAATATATATATATATATATATATATATATATATATATATATATATATATATATATATATATATATATGGCCTGGTACAGAAAGTGTCTAGCTCAGTTTTTTCCAAGATGACTTTGTTTGCTTATGTCTCTTTAAAAAAATATTATTTCTGATGTAATAAGTACCCAAGTCTGTACAATGGTTTAGAAAACACTTTTAAAGCATCGGACAGACTTGGGTACTTCTTACATTGACACTTTGAAAATAATATTTTTTAAAGAGACATTAGCAAACAAAGTTATCTTGGAAAAAACTGACTTAGGCACTTCTTGTACCAGGCCACAGATATATATATATATATATATATATATATATATATATATATATATATATATATATATATATATATATATATGAGTACTTGCTACGTATATTACAGATGAGGATACAGCGAATATATATTATATGCATAAGTAATGTTACTATGCATTGCATGGATATACAACGAGAATATAAAGCCTTTTCAGAAAATACATAGTGAAAGAATTGGAGATTTTGTTAAGAGTAGTACTATTAATTTGTCTGGTTAGCTTGTATTGTTAATCTAAAAAGAACTCAAGATTCTATTATTGAGAGTGTGTATGGGGAAAATGAACATGTGAATATAAATATTATAAATATTATGATTCTTTAAAATAACTTCTTAAAAATATCTTCACATCATAATTTATCATATTATCTCTCAGCTAATTGGCTTTGAAAAATATCCTTGGTAGTAATTTTTCTTCCAGATTTATTTAAGCTTCACAGAATCACTTCTAAGAAATAGGTTTCATTTTCACCGGCAGAGCAATTGGCAATAAGAGCGAAAAAAAAGTTGGAAATAGCATTTCAGAAACACTAATACATCCTTTTTACACTCTCAGATATGGGACTTAAGTTAATTTAAATGGATTCTTTATTTAAAGTTTTTAACTTTGAAATTACTTACCTCTTGAGAATCCTAGGAGGTTTTGAGTTTCTTGTGCTGAAGACAAAACATTTTCTAAATATAACACGGAACTAATAATAGCTGTTCGTTTCGAGATTAAAATGTGTTACCTATGTTAGAGTGAAATGAAGTAGAACAATTACTATGAAAAATAATTATTAAAGAAAATATGACTTGGAGGCATCGTGGAGAGAGTTTCTTTCAATTGTAATCCCTACTGCGGCGGCGTTTACAGAAATGTTCCATTACCTGGGAACCACCAACAGTGCTTGCAGCGTACAACTCTGTCCTTGAACCAACCCGATGATGAAACAGATAGAACAACAGGTAGCGTTTAAAAGTATAACAGGTTTTCTTCTTTTTTTCTTCGTACCCTTAGAGCATGAGGATTCTTGCATGTTACTACTTTTGCTGTTTTAAAAAGTAAAAAATCAAACAAACGAAAAGATGAAAATACAAAGCAAAACTGTGTTGTATTATACGTTTTATTTTTATTTTTATTTTTTTGATTTCTTGCAAGATTTTTTTAAGGGCGGTCTTTAGATACAAGGAGGGATATGAACTACTGTTAATTAAAAACAGTAAAAGATTTATTAGTCTTTAAATAAATCATTTACTATTTTTAATTAACAGTTTCAAAACAAATTTCTATAAACTTCTTGCGATTACTTGTGAATCAAAGCATATAAAATCTCTCTCTTTCTCTCACATTTCTCTCTCTATATATAAATAAATAAATATATATATATATATATATATATATATATATACACACACACATACACACACACACACATATATATATATATATATATATATATATACACTCATGGACAAAAAAATTAGCGCACCAAGAAATAATTGCGGGATCGTAACGAAACTTGCAATAAAGGTACATGTCGGGGAGATATGCAAATGATTAGAAATGCAGCGTGATTACGCTTTACGTATAGCCGGTAGAGGGCGTTGAACATCGTACTCTGGGGAGTATAAAACAGGTAACCAAAGCTTGTTTGAGTGAGCTGAATCATTTACAAAGAAAGAGCTGAGATAGACATGCCATTACGCCGTGTTCGAAGACAATATAAGCAGTTGTCGCAGTTTGAGAGGGGGAGAATCGTCGGGATGATGGAAGCTGGGTGGTCAGCTAGGCGAGTAGCTCGTCAATTAGGCCGCTCTGATTGTGTTGTGAGGAGGCGTTGGGACCAGTGGACCCAAGAGATGTCATGTACACGAAGACCAGGCTCAGGACGCCCTCGACAGACCAGTCGTCGAGAAGACCGCCACATCGTAAGAAATGCACGCGTACTGCCAACTGCTTCATCGGCCGTCATCCAGGCACAGGTAGCACCTTCACTAGGGGCCTCTGTGTCTTCTCGAACCATACGAAGGCGCCTGGCTGAAGGACAGTTGGTATCGCGGCACCCATTACGTGTGCTGCCCTTGACGCCCACCCATCGACGCCTCCGTTTGGAGTTTTGCCGCGCACGAGGAAACTGGACTGCAGCGGAATGGAACCAGGTCGTCTTTAGCGACGAATCCAGATTCAATCTCGGCAGTGATGACAATCGTGTTCGTGTGTGGAAAGCCCGTGGTGAACGCTTCAATCCTGCCTTTGCTGTACAGCGACATATCGCTCCCACAGCTGGTGTGATGGTATGGGATGCCATTGCCTACAATACACGGTCACCCCTAGTATTGTTCCGTGGCACCATGACACCCCAGCGGTATGTTCATGAAATTCCGCAACCACATGTGTTGCCACTCATGCAACGGCTCCCAGGAGCCATTTATCAACAAGACAATGCTCGGCCTCATACGGCAAGGGTGTCACAAGACTGTCTCCGCACTGTTACTACCCTTCCTTGGCCTGCCCGATCCCCAGATTTGTCTCCAATCGAGCATATCTGGGATCATTTGGGACGACGAGTTGGGCATCCCAACGAGGCATCTCTAGTTGAACGAACTAGAGGCAAGGTTACAGCAAATATGGAACGAAATGTCTGAAGACATCATACAGAACTTGTATGACTCAATGCCCGATTGTATCGCATCGTGCATTCGCGCTAGAGGGGGTCCAACGGAGTATTAACTCCTTCGTTCTTTTGCCTTTTTCTCTGAAATAAATTATCCTTTTTCTTTGATTTTCTTATCATTTACTTATTTCAAAGTAGTCATTACGTACGTAAAATTTCGTTTCATTTTGATTACTCCTTCTTGGTGCGCTAATTTTTTTGTCCATGAGTGTATATACACAGAGTGATTTTTTTAAAACTGACACTACCCAGAGCCATCTGTAGCGAGATTTATCAGCCGGAATTCTACCGAAATTGGTAGAGAGACTAAGGACGACATGGGAAAGAGTTTTCCTGAAAAAAAACAAAATTAGTTCCAAAAGTCGCCGATAAGGGACGGTATGACGCTGTTGTTGGTGGTGCACCTGAGATTTTGCATAAAAGTAAAACATCAAAATGCAAATTCATGACTACGTAGTGGACAGCAGCGCCAGTATATTGGCCAGGTCGTCCTTAGTCCCTCTATCAATTTTGGTGGAATTCCGGCTGATAGATCGCGCTACAGATGGCTCTGAGTAATGTCAGTTTAAAAAAATCACCCTGTATATATATGTATATATATATATATATATATATATATATATATATATATATACATATATATATATATAAATATATATATATATATATATATATATATATATATATATATATATATATATATATATATATATATATATATATATATATATATACATATATATATATATAAATATATATATATATATATATATATATATATATATATATATATATATATATATATATATTTATATATATATATATATATATATATATATATATATATATATTTATATATATATATATATTTATATATATATATATATATATATATATTTATATATATATATATATATATATATATATATATATATATATATATATATATATTTATATATATATATATATTTATATATATATATATATATATATATATATATATATATAGTCGCTCTATACATGCACAAACCTTTTGACAATTTTCATCCCCAGATTTTGAATGCTTAACCTCTTGGGCAATTCTTCCCCACCCTCCTACCGCGATTTCATTCCCTTGATATATTAAGTTGTGTGTAGTTGTTTTTTCCCCATTACTTTTTTCCAGGTCGCTTCCTTTCTTGAGGTGAACCATGTTGCTGGCTCCAAGATTGGGAGGGCAAACGTCCATGAATTTTTGATCCAGTGGAGAGAACCCCAAAACATCGTATATCGAAAAGTATTAGAATAAAAAATTGACCTCCCTGCAATGACACAGGTATGTGTTTCGTGCAGATGAACGAAATGATAAAATATGAATGAATGTAATAGGAAGTGATATAATATGAATGCTGACAATATGAATTTGCATTTACCGTAGATCTTTTTTTTTTTGTCTCGTTTCGAAACCATGGCCACATTTCTTTCAAAGTATCTTGCAGTTAGTTTCATCTTTTACGTAACAGTGTGAAAAACTTTTTGACTGTCTTTGTCGAGCCTTTTTCACTTTAAACTTAGATACAGGGCAATTTTCTTTTAGTAAAGACTCTTCGATATGAGTGGCAGAAGACAAATGATCATTAGTTTCTGCCAAAGGGCTTGCTTTGTCGAAATAAACTGAAAGTTGGATTTCTGAGGGTCAATAATATTGCTTTCTCCTCACCAGGAATGATTAAACATTTAAATATTTCTCTCAAATATCAGCACTGTCGTTTCTGAACGCATCATATCTATAAACTAACTAAATGGACTTATACTGATTCCAAATAAACATTTGTGTATGTATTGAAAGAAATTTTCTCATTATCTACTCGTTTCAGTTAGGGCAGTCTGAGGCCCTAGGCTAAAAATATTCTTTCGTCAATGTCTTCTTTTTGTAAAATTCCCCAATTTTCATGAGAAATAAACAAAAATACTAAACATGACTTTTTCCTCAGTATTTCTTTTCCTACACATTTTTAAAAAAGTTTTTTTATCTGACTTTTTAAAAAAATCTGATAAGACAGACATTATAATATACAAGATGCGGCCATTAATTTCCAGGACTGATCTAATAACTCTAGAAAATATTATATGAAGTAATACCCGTTTAATATAAGTAATAACTCCCATCTTCCGTAATGCACCTCTGTGCTCGACTGTAAAAGTTTCGGAAACAATTTTTAAAGTCCTCTTTCGGAATGCTCTTTAATGTGGACGTCACCGCTTTCTTGATGGCTTCGACATCCTAAAATCTCGTTCCCTTCAGCAATTGGCCCAGCATGAGGTCGTGGAGATACAGCATCCTCCATACTCTCCGAACTTAACAACGGCATACTTTTTCCTGCTTCCAAAACTGAAAGATTTGCTGAAGGGAACAAGATTTGAGAATGTCGAAGCCATCAAGAAAACGGTGACGTCCACATTAAAGAGCTTTCCCAAAGAGGACTTTAAAAGTTATTTCCCAAACTTTTACAGTCGAGCACAGAGGTGCATTACGGCAGGTGGGAGTTACTCCGAAACATATCAAATGGGATTGTATTTCATGTAATATTTTCTGGAGTTATTAGATCAGTCCTGTAAATTAATGGCCGCACCTTGTATTTTACAATAATAAACTTTAGCTAAGAGAGAACGAATTTAATTTTTTAAAGAATAGATGTATATGGAATGATTCATTCTCCCGTTCGGGCGAAAAATAGCCTAACGTGTTTACAAGGAATTTAAATGGTCCGAATAAGAATGTTCATTGTATTAGTCAGTATTTTTCGCAGAATATGAACAGAATTTAAAAATTTAAAAATGGTTAATAGGGGTTAGTATTAAAATATTTCATTAAAAGGACATTTGAATGAAGTTTAAAAACATATAAACATATTTTAAATATCAATTCAGATAAACTATTTTCTCCATTTTTACAAAGATCTCCATAACATCTTCAAAACCAAGTTTTCAATTTCAATCTCCTTTTACTGTTTAAAAAGTCGAATAAAAATTAAATACGCAAGTTTTAAGATTATTTAAGAGTGCAGTTAAAGGATTATTTTGCCTGACCCAAACATTGTGGGACCAGGTGGTAATTGAGATCTGTATTTTATCAGCATCTTCACGAGTACGTGATAAAAGAATTAACCTTAAACTTTTCCTTACGGGGTGGGATAGCATGTACCCCAGGAATGAATATATATATATATATATATATATATATATATATATATATATATATATATATATATATATATATATACATACATATATATATATATATATATATATATATATATATATATATATATATATACATATATATATATATATATATATATATATATATATATATATATATATATATATATATATATATATATATATATATATATATATATATATATATATATATATATATATGTAACCCCCTTAATGGCCGTTTTTACATATGGAATATAAAATTTCCCTTTCTAAAGAGAGAATCGGAAAAATGGGCCACGTAAGCTAAAGGTTAAAAGTGTTTTAGTTTCATAATTTGTGTATATTATAATTTCTCAGAGATTTATTAGATTGCTCTTTATTAAATTGAAATCAAATTTGTTTCATTCTCACAAACTTGTTTTTCTCAAGAAAGACGTAAATAGCCATGTTTCCAGTGATAGATAGGAGACGCATATTCCAGAAAATTTCTCGAGGGAGTAAGTAAATATTTCAATAAAATTTCTATAGTGAGTAGTCAATGCTGTTGAATGAAACTGCAACTATCTTCAATCTGCTCCAAGTTTAACTTCCAAAAGGAAAAAAAAAAGTCTATGAAATTTTTTATATGAACGTATGTAGCTGTGAAGACATAATAATGAATATATTCGGCTTCAGTCAACTGTGTGACATGGGAAAATAAATATAAAATCGGTCCTAAAGGCATTCTCGTTCATTCACTATACTTTTTTCTCATTAAGTTGCAAATTTGTTTCTCTCCCTTTTACATCAAAGCATACCATCTCGGGCTTTCTGCTGGGGACGCAGATAGACGACTTGAAATATCAAATTCAGTTCAAAAGAAATCATTTCGAATGAGAAGGGAAATACTCAGATTCGAAAGAGACTTGCCGAAGGAATTGCCGAAAACCTCATTTTGAACTGAACGCATCTTTTTAACTGGTTCGCAAAAAGCATGAAATGAAAGACGATAGGTTTTTTTTTTGTTGTTGTTCAAGTAAAGAAGGATTTCTCAGCATTTGATCGTTTTCATTATTGAAACAGATGCCTTTCAAATCTGTTCACGCTTTTAGACGAGAAATTAATCGATATTACGTGATAGACCGGTGCGTGCGAATAAGTTACAGTTATGGATACACCCAGTATCAATCTCATAATGTCACAGTTGCACGTTAGAAAATTTTAAGATCGAAGTACAACTTTAAGTAATCTAAAGTTTTCATCTAAAATTTGTAGTCATGTGATGTATTAGTATTCATTACGCTGTAGGATACAGTAAATCAGAGAAACAAATTCGCTTTAAATGGACTAGTGGAATTTTAAAACATCCACAGGATTGGCAGACCTACAGTCTTCACATTTCATTAATATAAATTGTTTAATATACACTAATATAACACTTCTAATTATTTTTACACTTTATTTTAATGCATAGTCTTCTTTAACCTTTAGCTTAAGGAGCCCATTTTTTCGATTCCTTCTTCAGAATGTGAAATTTCATGCCCCCTTTCTAAGAACGGCCATTAAGGGGGTTATATATATGCACACATACACACACACACACACACACACACACACACATACATATATATATATATATATATATATATATATATATATATATATATATATATATATATATATATATACGAAAAAGTGGAAAGAGTAAAACCAGTTTGAGCACTAAAACTATTTGCAGCCAGGAACTAAAAACATGAAAAGATAAGAATGAAAGAGGTTTTTGACAGCATCTCTTCATCAGCGGTGTCGATACTGTATAAAAACCAATGGATTGTTTCTGATAAGTATGATCTAAACAATAAACATACTTAGACACCGTACAATCCATGGGAAACTGTAGAATTGAATAAAGAGTTACTTATCCATAGAAAACCAAGCCTGGCGCTAGACAGAGTGGAAGTTAAGAATAGGTAACCGCAAGATGACTGACGTCACAAAACTTGCAACCAAGGAGCATATGGAAACTCAGAAACTGACCTACTATGGAGACTGTGTTTTAGGACAATTATACCTAAATTAATTTAGTTTTTTATTATTATTACTAAGAGTAATTTATTATTATTTTATTTTAATTTTATTTTAACTTAAGGTATTAATTTTATTTATTTATTTTATTTTTAGTAGTTATTTACTCTAATTAAAATTATTATTATGATTTACTTATTAATTGCAACAGAACAAACTGTTCATTAAATCTAAAACAACCAATTAAGTTCTTGGAAAGACTATTGGGGTAATAATTACGTGTTAGCACAGCTATCAAGTCTAAAATATGCTTATTCCTATTGTCTTTAGAACAAAGCCTATTTATACGTACTATACAATAATGTTATTAAAACAGATTTATGTAAACAGGTTAGGTAATTTTGAAACTTAACAATATTAAAATCATAGTCTGATCTTGTGTCGTATAAGTCAAAAGTAAAATTGCTATAAGACTTTAATTTAATGTTAATATCTAAAAAGTTTACATTAATATTTTCTTGGGGTGCGTGCTATCCCACCCGTAAGGGAAAGGTTAATTTAATCTAGAGTATAATTTAGTTTAAAATCCTCTTATACTTTAAACTAATTAGTAGTAAGGAGGATTAATATTATTTTACTTAAATTTGTAACACAATTCGGAAACTAGGATTATTTAATCACTGCTAATTTTTTTTTGGCAAGTCTTTGGTAGCACCCTCAGTTTTAAAAGGTCTGCCCACCTGCCACTAAGTTTCATTGTTTATAAAACCAACTGGCTTTGATTGTCGATCTTTAGAACAATGCGAGACAGCGATATAAAAAAATAAAAAAATATATTTATGGCTTGTTTCAAGATAAATTTTTAGCCGACAAGTGTGTATGATTTTATTTCCTATTGGGTTCTTAGTCTGTCAAAGATGTTTGCAAGCTCCTATGTTGTGATCGAAAATTATACATTAGTGACACATAAAATTTCATATGATCCATTAAATGCATCATATGAAATTTAATATTTGAGTTTCACATATGAGTTTCACAAACAAAATATAATTTTAAAGGAATATGAAAATGCAGTCTCAATCGAAGATATTTTTTATACAAACGCTTTTAATTCGAAAACTTTTCTTTAATATACAACAAAGGGGTGTGAAAATACGAAGGTAGTCGTATTTAGTTCTTTTAAAGTTTGTTTAATAACAACTTTGAAAAACTCGGAGATAGCTCCAGTCCGACAGTGTTTGTACGAATAGCATCTTTAAATATGTGTCTTCAATAAAATGTAATTATTTTTTTGTAGTTCTTTAAATCTGTCATAGGTTTCAAGCAGCACTTCCATGGTTATCAAAGCCAAATCAAGCGTCCTCAGTCAGCTGAGCGACCACATTATACGAGCTTGCAACAACTACATTTTGATCCGAAATTCAATTACATTGCAACGAAAAAAATTCAAGATATAAGCATTACTAATCTAACGGGGACAAAGGACTTTCAAAACTAGTTTTTTTAAATTTTCAGTGCCTTCATTTTTTGTAACTGCTATCAATCAGCAGACAGGGGATTCTGTGAATTCCTTTTCTGCTGATTATGTTGTACCAAAATGTTTACATATATCCCCCCCACATAAAAAAGAGGAAAATCTGATTTACAAAATTGAATTATACATAAATGATGTATTGCATGGTAAGCAGATTTGCATTGAGATAAATTTTTCATAGTGAGATATATATATATATCTTTGAAATTTTTATGTAATCTTGAATTTTCTTTTTGAAGACGAAATGATGGAAGTATTCAGGTTCACTTAGTGTTCCGAGATGCGAAAATAAACAGAAAATCGATCCTGAAAGCCTCCTTGCTTATTTTGCGAATTTTTTTTCACTATCGGCAGAAGATTTCATACTTTACGAATTTGACGCACATAATACCCGGAGTGTTGCAGCGGAGGCAAAAATTTTAGCTCAAGGCAGATAAAATTTACTTCAAGGAGCGTTCATTTCTGCCTAGTTGGATACAAATTGCGAAAGAATTGACAGAAATTCTATTATGTGCCGAAATGCATCCTGATGCATGCAACGAAAAATGTAAAATAAAATGTTTGATCCGATGTGAGAATATCTTTCTTCCTATTTACGTAAGATAGGAGAAATTTCATGAAATTTTATCTATTAAAAGGGCGAAAAAAAACTTCCATACGACTTAATATATATTGTAATACTACCTTAGAGGCATTGAATACAGAGAATATATATATATATATATATATATATATATATATATATATATATATATATATATATATATATATATATATATATAAAGTAAAAGAACAGAATTATACATTTGAGAAGCAGATTATACTTTTAGTTCAATAGTTGTTGTATCTAGTTACATTTGGCAATAATGTTTGAAAGGGAAACAAAATAAACCAAATCTAACTCGTAGTCTCGACAAAATGAAAGCCAGATCTAGCTTTTAGTCAAAAGAAAATGATAGCCAGATCTAACACTGTCTAGAATGAAGAAAAACTAGATGAAGCACATTTTATCAAGAGGAAATAAATTCAGAATTGTTACATTGTCAAGACAAAGCCGAAAGTCTCTCTTAGCGAATTTTTATGAAATCATGAGAGTTAATTGATTTTGATAATGCTTTAAAAGTTTGGCTCTCATTCTCAAGAGGAACTCTCAGTAGTTGTTAACTTTTGTCGTGTTAAAAAGAAATCGAAATTAGAATGACTCTCGGTATGTCACAGAATTTGCTTTGAATTAGGTTGATACAAAATTTTATAAAACTTTACTGTAGGGACGTTGAATGATGTGTATTGTAGGTTCATCCCAAGCGGAATTAATTTATTGAAAGCGAGAAATTAGCTTACAGCCTAGCCTTCCCTCGACACAACTTTAATTCTCAATACAATTAACCATTTTCAAATCACACCCAACAAATTTAAAACTATTCACTAATCAGAAAACGTACATTTTATTGGGATAAGAAAAATAGTTTTCAGTTTTGTTTAAAAGGGTAACGCACATCTAAACAGACAGAAGGAGATGCAATATATAGGCCATGTATAGTACAGTGGTGCCTTGACTTACGAGTTTAATTCGTTCCGTGACGGACCTCTAAGCTCGAATTACTTGTGTGTCAAATCAATTTTCCCCAATGAATTGAATTGAAATGCCATTAATCCATTCTTGACCTCCCCACAAAAACATTGCAATTTATTTTTACATGTTTTTTAATAGGAAAAATACATTTCTAAATAACATATATTGTATGAAAACACAATACAACATACTGTAGTGCAATAAACTGGTTTTATTAAGTAAAATAATGTACAACATTTATTTTGGAGATCAGACGACTTGAAGATGCTGATGGAGGTGGAGGAGAAAGTTTGAACTGAATAATTGAATCTCATTCGCTGATTTTTGCCTTTTTCGACACGATTTTCTCACTTTCATTTGCAGGGGTTTTCGATTTTAAAAAATTGTTCAATGAGGCCTGTTTCATCCCCCCTTTCAGAATGATGTTTTTCAAATGAGAGCTTGAACTCTGTTCAGTTTCGGAGGGCGACTCAAATGTGGGTAGAGCAAGCATGATAATTGTTGAGAATTAATCTCTCGGTTTAAGACGGTAAAGTAGTCGTCAGTATATAATTGTATAATAATTGTACATAAAGGTTGTAAATAATATGTGTTTCTCGTGTGCTCATTTGACGAGAACGTTACATGACGTTCGTTCCGCAAACTATCGGTGGAGTATCTGAAGCTAGCTCGTAACCTGAATTTTAGCTCGCAACTCAAGGCAAAATAATGGCCAAGAGACTGCTCGTATCTCAAAACACTCGTAAGTCGGGACACTCGTAAGTCCAGGTACCACTGTATCTGTAAAATATGAGTAAACTAAAATATGAATAATAATCTGTAAAATATGAGTTAACTTACTTCTTTGCATTTTAAAATCTATTTACAGTATTAAACAGTGTGGAAATTTCATTGCATATCTTTTCTAAGTTATTGAATGTTCGTCCAGAAATAGTTGTCAGTTCAATCGGGGTCAATTTGCATAGGACTTTAGTGACTGGAATCCAAATACTATCATTTTTTGATAAATTAAATGTAGTTGCAGGTCCAGATGAATGAAAAAAAGGCACTAAAATGTCACTGTACTCTCCTCTTTTATCTTTAACTTTACAGATCCCCCATTCATCGCTATAAATGCATGCCATGCTGTCGTTATCGTCAAAGGATGAGGTTTTTGTAAACTCAATTGAGGTTTAGAAATCGTCAAAACTGTGGCATTTCAAAGTAGTTTAACACCTAATCTTATTTTCACTTATGGGTACATAAATATGATAACCTCGAGTTCCTGGGATTGGTACATAACATTCAATTTTTTTAATTAAAGATTCTTTTGCATTATTTCCTCTGTCGAGATAAAAATATAATTTATCCCTAATGTTTCCGTTGAAAAAAAAAACATAAATGTATTTTGTGGTGTGAGTATTTGATCACTGTAAGGTTTTTAAAGACTGGCTCTTGTTACTTTTCGTTTCGTGGTTCCACTTATACCACCGCAAGTATTTTTTCCGTGCTTTGAGGCAAAAAATTCCATTCTGCTGCCATACCAAAATCGTGTTTTTGTTGTCAGACATTGATGAAATTCTTTTTGCTTTTGTATTGACTGATGGCACCATGTAAATAATCTTCTGTATTCTAGATACAACATTCACCTCATGTACAACATGTTATTGAAATGTATACACAGTGGTTTTATCGTGTATAAGGTGGTTACTAATAATACAAATACTTTTACAATATATTTGATTTTTGCTTAATATAGCAAACAAAAGGATGTAGTATAGCCTGTGTATTCGTCCAATGGAAGCTTTGAATTTTATCTTGGACCGTAAAAATATAATTATCTGAGAAGTCTCTAATAAATATGCATTCAAAATCTGTAAGATTCTCTTTCAGTTCTCTACAGTGTTGAGTTTGGACATTTGATATAAAATGGTGTGATTTTAATGAGATCAGTTTTCCACAAGAGTTTGTAGAAATTCATCACTAGGTAACAATTGTGTAATAAGATCAGCTCTATCTGTCTTCACCCACTGTTTGAAACTTATTTCATCAGACAAGTTACCAATATCATTCATTAAGACTTCAAGATGTACTTCTGGTCCAGGATATTCCAAGCACTTATACAGCATGCAGGTTTCACTCTCAATGTCACACAAGAAGTCTAACAAAGTCCGGTAATTAGTATTTAATTTTGCCCTTTCTATCATCAGTTTAACAATCTGGTGACATTTTCACACACTGTGAGTGCCAGATTTTCCAGGCAGAACACACAATTTTGACCGGAGAACATTGAACATTGACTACCAATTATATATTCTGGATATCTCTGTTTGTAAAGACTATAAAAAGCTCATTAAGGGTATTAATACTAACCTTTTTTGTTTATATACCTTCACAATGTTAATTTTATCTGAGACACATTTCTTTTTACCCGGAGAGACAACTGTTCTAATCTTGATAAAACTCGATCACACAGTTGACAACTTCTTCACTCATCTTGTGTCCACCTGGTCTTTTACAAAGATTTAGCAGGATACCTTGCTCCTTAATTGTCTTGTTTGACTTACAAAATACCCAGAAACAACAACATTTTTTTTATTGACCATAAATCTGGTAAGAGACAAATAATTTAAATTTTTTTCATCTTTATTCATCAAGCTGCATTTTTCTTTTAGTTGGTAGATCAAAATTTCATACCCACTTAAGCTGATTTAGAGCAGGTCTGGTTTTGATGTTCCTCTAAATCTTCAATTTCCTTTTTACAGATATTGCAGTTTTATCTGTCATTTTGTGTAAAGTTGACAACCCCTTTTCTTTATTCAGTTTCGTTATTTTACTGATCGGAGACAACTCCAATGTAACACATATTGATTTCACTTGATTCAAATTATTTTCATCCACTAACTTATTAGAGTCGGGGACATATAAGTTTTAGGGACAAGTTTTAGGGTTAGGTAAAACAAAACATTTATGTTTTTGTTGTCGAAACAAGAACAACAGGCTTTAATACTGATTTTAAAAGTGGCTAGTCAGAAAAAATTATCACAATTTTTTCACAAATTTAGTGCTCTACCACTCTAAAACCAGTTAAATATCACTCATAAAATTTATATGGTAGCTTTATATTACAAAGATGTTTATTATCCTAAGTTTTCAGAATTTTTTACTCAGTCCCTTTTGGGATATTAATTAATTAAAACTGCCATAAACAGGCTTAACATGGTTTTTGGTAACCTGTACAAAAAAAAAAAAATATAAAGGTTTTCAAGATTGACATTTTTACAACAAATAGCTCTATGAAAGATTTGTTCAAGAAACAAATATTTAAGGTCAGTCTCATATCCTTCATAAAAAATAAGGGTAGCGAAATGTGGTGTTTGATCCTTTATTTCTAACGTTATTAAACATTTTTTTGGTCTAGATCCTTAAGTCTAAAAACGTTTTCTAATAACCTGAAATGTACACAATTTTATGCTGAACATTTTAGTTTTTTATTCACCTTGATGGGTATAAAAATAAAGCAGCTACAGCCTTTTCCGTGAAAAACGTTTTTCAACAAAAAAATGACTCCGTAGCTGGTTAAAAATGGCCGCCTCCCCAAAAAATATGAGGTCAAAAAAATTTTTAACCATGTTTTTAAACTCATAAAACTGTGAATAAAACTTGGTTAAAAAATTAGGAAACTTAAAAATGTCGAGCAACTTTACCTTGCCAAATTTGGTGATTTGAAATGGATTGACCCTATATATATATATATATATATATATATATATATATATATATATATATATATATATATATATATATATGTATATGTATGTATGTATATATATATATATATATATATATATATATATATATATATATGTATATGTATGTATGTATATATATATATATATATATATATATATATATATATATATATATATATATATATATATATATATATATATATATATAACAATCGTAAGGGATATTTTTAAAGACAAAATAATGTAAAAGAAAATATTCAAATTAAATCTAATAGGACATACTAAAGAATATAGTACAGTTAATATAGTACAGTTTGAGGAACATATCTTTTACTGTATTTTAATATTATTTTGGATAATGTCCAATCGTCTACCGCATTAGCAAGAAAAATTTTTTTTTTTGTCTATTTCGTTATTATCACGTGACGATAAATTTATTTAAAGTACCAGAAAATGAAATCACGTGATCAGCATTTAATAAATTAAATTCTAAAAATTAACCTTTAGAAATTCATCAAAAATCAGAAAATGGAGGTAAAGATTCGAAATGGATCTCATTTTAAAGGAATTTTTATGATCTTTCTTGTGATATAAATTTTATAACCTTCAAATTATTATTTTATATGCAAACTTAAAAAAAGTTACTAAAACAGCTTAAAAATTTAATTTAAAAAAATCTAAGAAGAATTTTTCAAAAATCTTTCTTAGTCCTCCCCTAGACCATAAGAAGAATCGGCATGCAAATTTTCAGCCCTTTAGGTCCAGCGGTTTGCAACTGGTTACACACCCATCCGACGGGTTTGTAACCAGTTGCGCCGTGTGCGTGGCTCCATTCAATTACATAGGTTGCGACTCATCATGGACTGGTTAGTGATTTGAGTCGGTTATCAGTTTCTTTTGAGTTGCTCCGTGTGCAGACGGGCTTAGGTTCGTGGTGAGTCTACAACAATTTGGAAGCTAAGTGTCAAGGTCAGGGTCTCCTCCAACTTTTCGTTTCAGCTGCACGTTGGCAAGTATACAACATTCTGAAAGTATCTTGTACCGCTTGGTAAAGAATTCGCATATTGTAGAACATATTTGATTAACATTTAAAAAAGGGTTTTGAAATATAAAAGCGGTAAATGTTACGATTTGTATTGTCTGTTACACTATTTATAATTATATATATGTATTTCTACCTCTCTTCAGAGTTTTCCCCTCTGAGTATTTAGAAAACATCTGAACTAAAAACAGAAAGGGAAATAACCTTAGAAATCTACTGTGCGCAAAAAGGAACACCCAATTCATATTTCGAAAGCACTGAAAAGCCTCTCTTGTCATTAGCAGACGTTTAACCTCTATGTTTATTTATTTATTTAACTTAGAAATAAATAAGAAGTAGTGATGACCTTGCAGCCCACATTGAGAACGTTGCCATTCTTACAACATAAAAACTAAGATGTGTGAGTATTTCCAGTTAGAGAAAATAGGATAAAATAACAAGCAGGGATTAAAAACGAAAGTTCCTTTAACAAACAATTAATCTTTAACAATACATTAATTAATTAGTTAAAAAGAAAATAGTAATAACAGTTTTTATTGAAAATAAATATAAATGCAGATAATATGCTTATATACGATATATTTCTAATCAGAAGCAATATATGAGGCACTACTGCTATCAAGTCAATGTTAGCATTGCGATTAATAAAGAATTTTTTCCACCTGAATTGTATTCCACAAAACATTCGTCTGGCCTGAATGAGAAAACGCTAGTATTCGGTACCAGTCTGTGAGTTCGAATCCTGCGATATGCATGGGTGCTTTTTGTCGTTAAGATTCAGGCTTAAACTGTAATTTCAGGTTTAATTTATTTCTGAAATTACAGTTATCAGCTAACAAACTATCTCCCCAACATTAAAATAAATTGTTTTACAAATGGCAAATCAATTCTTTAGGAAGTTATTCTGATTTCAATCAGCTAGAAAGATTCATATTGTAGTGAAATATTCAAAAATGTCTCTAGTTTCTAAAAATTTACCATACACTGGTAGAAATTCATCCGTAGCATTATATTTTAATGATATTTGAAAATTTATAATTTATTAAATATGGAAAAAAATAACATAAACATACTACTTTACTTCTATTGAACATATCGCGACAGAGAAAAAAATAAATGGACCAGATTTTTTTTTCGTGCAGCATGAGCGATAAACTAGGCAAGACAAAAATACTACAATGCGACCAGGTGTGCCCTGTGATAAAATTTTTCGAGAGTGAGGAATAGCTCTTGGATTTTCAGATCCTTGAGTATTTTTGAGAGCAAAATAAATTGATTCCAGTTAGCGTTATGACTTGTGAAAAATAGAAAATCGATTGCGGACGCCATCTTTTTTTTTCTTTTCCTTATTTTTTTTATTTATTCAGAGATGCAAAATTGTATATACATTCCCTCGCACTTTGATATATATCTTTTATGGCTCTTGTAAAGAACGCAAACCGAAATTTAGATCAAAGAGGGCCATTTTAAATGAAAAGCGTCCATTTATCTCTGTTATGGAGCAGACAGCTGCAAAATTGACAAAAATATGGTGCGATATGTTGAATCTTTTTCTTTTCTTTTTTTTTCAGACAGGATAAAATGTAATGCTTGGATTGAAGTATATACCAGACCCTCCCATAAGCTGTTAGGTTACACCCTCCCGGTTTACAGGTCTAGATGATTTCTATTTGGCTCAAAAATTTGCGTTTTTTTTTTCAGATCAAATCCTTTGTATTTTTGATGATTTCAGAATAGGAAATCATTTTTCTTCGTATTTCATTAAAGTAAGCTTTATGGGTTCAGAAAAGAGTACTTTTGACGAGAACATTTTTGTCTGATTTGCTCATTTTCAAGAAAAATCTATTTTTCTTTTCTTTTTTCCTGATTTCTATTCATAAAGGGCCACTGATATAGAATTCGCACCGATTATATATATAAATGTAGTAGTGTTACCCTAAGACCCTCCGGTGGCGTAGTGGTTAAAAGCGTCAAGCTGCCATCTCACAGGTCAAGGGTTCGACCCTGCGACTGGGTAAGGTCGACTCAGCCTTTCATCCCTTGAGTGGGTCGATAAAATGAGAACCAAGCATGCTTGGGAACTAAACGCTGAGGGTCCCACGTCAGGTTGACCACCTGACTGAGACATATGCTTTATGGCACCCCAAGCCCACGGTCTAGAAAGTGGAGATGGGTACCATCGGGCTTGGTCCACACCGGACTGTTGCGCCATGAGTGTAGTTTGGATTTTTTGGTATTACCCTAAACAAAGATTCCAACTAACAGACGTAAGCAACGACATTTGAAACAAATTCTCATATTTAATTTTAGTATACTGATTAATAAACTATGAAATAAAATTTTAAATACTTATAAATTTTGATTACCAGTTTCTTGTGTTTAATGAAATTTGCACAATTTTGTTTCTCCCCATGTCAGGAATACCGTTATTCTTTCAAACTGAAAGCTATTTTAGATATAGATGGAATGCAAATAAACTGAGTTTTCGCATTATACGTTTTCGCATTATGCGTATGAAAATTCGATTTTCTAAGCGATACAAAAGAAATATATACACTCGTTTCTGTTATCCAAAAATGATTGTATCCCTGTTTCTATCGTTCACAGATGACTTGGTAAGCTTTAACAACTTATCCGTCTGCAAGATGTGTATTTTCTTATGTGTACTGAATATGTAAAGGCCAGTCACCAACTGTCTCATCCCTGAAGAAAGTAATGTGGCTTACACACACATACAAAAGCTTGTCATTTGGCACCAATTGTCATTTGGCGTATTATCATCCCTGATTGAAAGGGCAAATTATTAAAAGGAATATGTATCTCAAGATCAAATATGCATTGCTGTTCTTCGAAATTGCATATCCAGGAAAGTTACAGCGATCAAACGTATTTCAGCGATGGCAAGTGGTACGATGTGTAAAGGAAGTCTTTTAGTCAGAAAAAACAAGCTAAAATCAGTTTATTGTGTGTACATTTAGTAGTCAGAAGCGCTTTCACACGGTGTAGCATTGAGCGAACGATTCTGGAGGACTATATGTGAAATATTGTTCCAGGCTGATTCAACATGCATCCACAATTTTTAAGTTGTGACTGCTGCTAATGACTTGCCAGCCAATTTTCGAGCAATCATATACAACACGTGTTCTATGTGGGACAAATCGCGGGACAGACCAGGCCAAAGAAAAAGTATTTGATGGTCACAAAAGAAACGTTGGCCAATTTAGGCGATATGAGGACGACCATTTTTCCTCTTAAAAGATAGCTTTAAGAGCGTCTGTACAAGGGGTATACTTCTGGTTCAAGACCACTCTGATGTGTCGCTGGATGTCATTTACATGCGATTCGTGTGAGGCGAGAACATGAACGAAATGTCACTGCACCCCTAACCATTACGCCCGGAGTACGATCAATATGACGCTCTAGAATGTACCCTTCCAAATGCCGTTCATTACCGAATCTGCGAACAATTGTCCATCCACTATGACTCCTGAGACTGATTCTATACTCATCAGAAGACAAGAATCACTCTTTTCCAGCGTACGACTGTCTTCGTTCTTGCCATCACTGAAGCTTCTGACGTGTATGGTATAGGGTGAAAGAAAGTCGTAGTAGTGGACTCGAGCCTCGCTGCAGCAATATGCTGCGAACGGTGCTGCAAAAATGACCTGATGTATCATCATCATTCACGGTCGTGCTAATGTTGTGGGTGCATCTGTACTTTTCGTCGCCGTCGTTCGTAACAAGTACCTGTCTCTCCGTTCTGGCATAATCATTTATACTGCTGATCCCTCACAACGATGCGTAAAAGGCGATGTCTCCATGTACGCATAACTAAAAGAGCATTTCGCCATGTGCAGAAATATGACGATACGAGAAATCTCTTTCTCTGTGCAATTCTTCCCCTCTAAAACTATGTCAGCTGTTTATAATGTTGTCTTGTTATGCGACGAGGCATATTTGCATACAAGCGGAGCAAAATCCATCGAATTCCCCAATACAGTACGTGAGATTTGCTTAATTTAAAATCCACCATTGAAGCCTGAACTGCTCGAGCACAATATTCATGCTTTTGCATTTGCCATGATAAATTACCCGTCTACCAAATGTCAGGTCAATCCATCAACTCTTTTTTGATGTAGCAGTTTCAATAAATAGTAATGTAGATGTACGCATACAAAAGAGGTTACATTATAAGCAGCTCATTTAGTATAATGTTACTTGATATGTAACATTATAATGAATAGGCTAACTTTTCTAAGCTAAAAAAATTAGCTAACTTTCCAGATTTACACTTTTTTAAGCGTCGGATTTCTGTTTCAGGTATTAAAAAAATTGCGAACAAAGAAAGAAACAAATATTTGAGTTAAGATTTGAGAGAGGGGAGATGAACTTTTCAATGTTAAGTGCTTTTACCAAATGTATGACTGCCTTTGAAAGTATATTTCTTTTATAAGTAATTCATTACTATGTTCAAAGGAAACCTTAGAAGAGTTCTTCCATTGGATGATTTATTTCGATTCCCCATGAAAATATTTTTTTAAAATTTCAGTTTCTATTCGGGATCATTATAGTTTAGTTATCCTATTTAATAAGTGACATAATTTATTATCCAAGAATAGACATGCATAACTGTAAAACTCTGAATTTGTTTGCCTGTTGATTAAAAAAAGTGAAAAAGGGGCACACACTAACACCATATTTGCGAAAATTCCCGAATCCTACAATTAATAGAAACGGAAACCATGTTTCAATAAAATTGAGACTAGAAATACTGTGTTAAATATGTTTTCAATTATATTTCATAATGCTCAGTATTAAATTTAAGCAAATTATGACAGTTTAGGTCAAATATCATCGCTGTCACTTGACTTTGGAAAGATAATTTTTTCGTGCAAGGCAAAACTGTTTAAATAATGTAAAAAAAAAATTAGCACTAGTAGATATTTTAAATGCAAAATAAAAAAAATGTGAGTTACATTTTATTATTAAAAAATTACAGAAAATTTAGAACTATTAATGCGTACAATTTAAGTGACGGGTATTGTAAATTAGAACTTTTATTAGCAAATTCAATGTTTGAAATAAATGAAAAATATATTTTATGAAACTAAATCCATTATACAGGGTGATTTTTGTTAAACTGACACTACTCAGAGCCATCTGTAGCACGATCTATCAACCAGAATTCCACCAAAATTGATAGAAGGACTAAGGACGAAGTGAGAAACAGTTTCCGTGGAAAGAAAAGACAAAAAATAGCGCCATATCTTCCCCTATCGGCGACTTTTGGAACTGATTTTTCTTTTCATCGAAACTATTTCCCATGTCGTCCTTAGTCTCTGATCAATTTTGGTGGAATTCCGGCTGATAGATCGCGCTACAGGCGGCTCTGAGTAGTGTCAGTTTAATAAAAATTACCCTGTACTTTGTTGTTGGTTAAAAATCTAGGAAGAGAAATTAAAATGTTCGAGTACTTTAGAAAAATGGCACAAAAATAATCATCATGTAAAGCAGTATTTATTTTAGAAAAGAAAAGTTAATTTTGAAGATTTTAACTAACAATGAATTCTGATTCTTGATTTAGAAAAAGCAAATATGGATTTTGATCTGTTTAATAAATTTGTCTCAGGACAAACTATTACTTTGGTTCTAAATTGAAATTAGCTCAAATTTTTTAAAGTAGGTCACCAAATCAGTCACTGTTGATGGGTTTGGTTTGTTTTGGAGCGCTTTGGTCAATTTTTTGCTACACGAGGGCTAATTAGACCGGGACCTACTGCTTAAAGCCGATTCCGAACGGCTACAAAAATCCATGCCTATAGTGGGATTCGAACCTACAGACTATGGCACTGAAATTCTGGTACCGCCCTAGCCATTCGGCCATCGTCCGTCCAGATTGTTGATGGGATTTTATCTAAACGGAACATGAGGTTTACAAGCAATCATAAAAAAAATTATGTTTTATCCAAATTTTCGAACTTCTTTTGGAACGAACCGCAAGAAACGCGAACGCTCCCATTGTGCACCGAACATATCGCTACTATAAAAAGAAACAAGCGCTTGGAAAAAAATTGCTTTAGCACAAAGGAAAACTCTAAAAGTAAGAAAAATATTGTGATACGAGGCAGGTGTGCCCCGGGATAAATATTTCAGTGTAAGAGAAATATTTTTAAAATTTTTCCGATGCGCGTGTATTTTCGAAGACAAAATAATAAATGCATTCGGATTCACTTAGCGCTAGGGGATGCGAAATAAATAGAAAATCGATCCCGGATGCATTTTCCCTCATTTTCCTTTTATTTATTTTTTTTCGACTAAATGCAGAAGTATATCGCTTCCATTTACTTTTTCTCCCCCCTTACTCGGATGTCTTGAACAGAATTCAAAAGGAGTTGAACTAAACTACTGTTTTTTAAAGAGGATAATTTTAGGAGGCAGACGCTCATCAAGTATTTGGAAACAAATTACGAGTAAAATGGACAAAAATACCATGAGAAGCTCTTTTAGAGATGTACTCTGACAGTGTGAGATAAAATATTTCGGCAGCGGCAAAAGAATACGTCCGTTTAAAAAATTGTCGGATATGAATGGGAATTGATGTAACGTTTATTTACCATGGCATTTATTCGGTAAGTTGTGTTAGGTCCAGACTGGCAAACAGGTGCATTGTGATGGACACATTCTTCGAAAATACCTTTTTATTATTCAAAATAGGAAAGTAATTAAAATATTTTAATTTGAGAATCGAAGGAGTAGCTTAATTTCTTTCAAACTTCTCCCTTTCCTTAGATTGTTTTTGCGAATGAGGCTGAATTTAATTTCTTGAATCTTCTATGCAGTCGAGTTTTCATAGCTTCCACAATGTTAAACAGATTCAGATAAAATCAATTAATCAATCAATGAATATATATATATATATATATATATATATATATGTGTGTGTGTGTATATATATATGTAATGACAACAAAGGAGATGTCGGATGACAGGTAGAGACCTCGAATCATTTTCAGTAATGGAGAGTGGCTGGGAAAGGTTTAGGAAGTGTTTATGTAATGAAAGCTGTCGCGGGGCGATGTAACAGGCCGGTAACTCGAAAAATCACAGATGTAGTCGTAGAAAATGGCTGAGAAAGGCTTAAACAGGGAGTCCAGTCGAGGAACACAGGATTCACATAGTTGACACATAATCCTTTTATTTCTTAGAATTACTTTATTGCTGGACATCCTTTGGGGCCTAAACAGTCGGGCGGCACATAATTCTTGGAAGATATAGTTTCACATTTTACTTATTCCTGAGTTTGCCGGGACACATATATAACACAAGGGACGTAGCGCGGTAGAACACAACTTGACAGGACAGGGGTAGAACACAGAAGACCCGCGAAACTCTAGGTTCACATTCTGAGTACAGGCGCGCTGAACTTTTAATTGGTTAAAAATTGACACCTGACTTTAACGCGTCATATAGGGTGATTGTTTAGAATGTTCTACGACATTCGATCTTATACAAGTGTTGTCCGCACGTGGCTTTTAGGGGGAAAACTAATAGCTTAATTTGGTATATCTAGAATCTAGATCAAAATCAAATTGAAGGATAATGTTCTGTTGCAGTAAGACACAGTTAATGAAGGGAAAGGTTTATCGATTCATATATATATATATATATATACACTGCTCAAAACAATTAGGGGAGCACATGGTTTTAACAAAATTGCGCAAATACTTACACCGATAAGTAACATAAAATAAATCATCCATAATTTAAAGCCTAGCAGGAAACAGAAGAAGAAAACATCATATGCAAATCAAAGTTCATGACGTCAAAAACCAGAAAAAGAACAGAAGGGCGGAAATCGGGATGTTGCAGAAACGTCTGTTTCACTGCCTTAACTGCTAAATTCGATCGTTCAGTTATTCTTTTTGAGAAAAGGTGACTTGAAAATGTCTCAATATAGTGATTTACCGGAATCCATGGCATGGCGTATTATAGGAAGACTTGAATCCGGGCAAACACAACGCAGTGTCACGGACGCTGTTGGAGTAGCCAGAAGTGTCGTTGCAAGACTGTGGAATCGATTCCAATGTTAGACGTCGACCAGTACAAGGTCGGCCAAGCGCCACTACAGCAACTGATGACCGGTATATACTGTTAACAGCTCGTCGAAACAGAACATACAATGCTACTCAGCTGCAAAGACAGTTGCTCCTGGCAACAGGACGAAGGGTGTCCAGCCAAATAGTACGTAATAAGCTTCATCAGGGAGGTCTCTATGCACGTAGGCCAATGGTCTGCATTCCGTTGACCTCACGCCACCGTGCGGCTCGAAGAAGATGGGCTGCTGAACATCGAGATTGGGAGCAACATGATTGGAGCCAAGTGCTGTTTACAGACGAGTCCCGATTCAGTCTGGAGTGTGACACCAGACATGTTTTGGTATGGAGGGAAAGGGGCACTCGAAATAACCCCACATTCGTTCGTGAAAGGTCACCATACAGACGAGCTGGTTTTATGGTATGGGGTGGAATCAGCATAGGTGGACGTACGGACCTGCATATCATTCGGAATGGTACTTTGACGGCCCGAAGGTATGCAGACGAGATACTGAGACCCCATGTCATACCTTACGCAGCAGCCATTGGAGATTCCTTTGTTTTCCAGCATGATAATGCCAGACCGCATACAGCTCGTCTTGTGGAGAACATGCTTGAAGCTGAAACAATACAGCGTATGGAATGGCCAGCGTGCTCTTCTGACCTGAATCCAATCGAGCATGTTTGGGACATGCTCGGACGACGCATTGCTACGAGACCAAGGCCTCCTTTTACTATCCGAGACTTGGAGATTGCACTTCTTGAGGAGTGGAACAGTATTCCCCAAAGTCTTATCGATAACATCATCGCATCCATGGAAAACAGGTGTGCAGCAGTCTTAGCTGTTCGAGGATACCACACGCCATATTAAAAATCTTGCATAATTTCTATACAATACTTTTTTTTTATCGTTTACATGTAACCAAATTGTTGCCCTAAATCATCTTTTCATGTGTTTTCCATATTTTCAAAGAATTAAAGCTTAATTACAAGTTTGTTTACGTCTTTTTTTCTGTATTGCGCATTGATACGCGTGTGCTTTCCATTTTATGCTAATACGTGGCTGTCTCGCACGGTTTTCTTAACTTCTTTGCTTGCTCCCCTAATTTTTTTGAGCAGTGTATATTCGTAACGGATATTTTTATAGACAAAATAATGAAGAAGAAAATATTCAAATTAAGTACAATGGTCAATGTATGCAATTTGTATGTTTAATATCAATAAAACATACTAATTTGAATTAAATTCTTTAAAAAATTCCATCACAATTAGTCTAGTGGTTAAATTTTATGCTTTACCGTATTTTGATAATTTTGTCAATTTATTTCGTTGTTATGCACGTGAGGCAAAATTAATTTAAAGAATCACAAAAAGAAAAGAAACCACGTGATCAGCAATTAACAAATTAAATTCAAAAAATTAATCTTTAAAAATTCACCAAAAGTCAGAAAATGGAGGTAAAGATTTGAAAAAGATTTCACTTTAAAAGAAATTTTGTTATCTTTCTCGTCATATAAATTTTATAACCCTCAAATTATTATTTTAAGTGCAAACTTTAAAAAATGTTACAAAAACAGCTTAAAAATTTAGTTTGAAAATCTAAGAAGAATTTCTTAAAGATTTTTCGTAGTGCACCGCTACACCATAAGGAGAATCGCCATGCAAAATTACAGCCCTTTCGCTCTAGCGGTTTGGTCTGTGCGTTATCTGTCAGTCAGTCAGTTACGGAACTGTTATGTATATATATATATATACGTATATATATATATATATATATATAATATAATGCAACGAAATACGGCTATAATGATCCTAAAGTCATCCTGTCTATTTTTAGAAGTAATAAAGTGCATCGAACTCGTTAATAACGATAAATTGTTTTTGAATGAACCTGTAAAAGACGATAATTTTGATCATTTTAAACTTTGGACCCGTGAGTTGTAGGCACAAATTTTGAAAACGACAGATCCTTTTAAAATCCATCAGTACAAAAGTTTATCGTAAACAAAAGCAGCTGATCTCAAAATAACGAGTTAAGTTTTTCCTGCCTTTGAAACAAAAGAAACCTTATGATGATTTTAACTTCCTGATAGTAATTCTACTTATATGTCTTCTTATTCTGCACATTTTACTTGCATAAAATGTAGTATTTTAAATGGTTCCTTGAAAAACATTTTCTTTCAGAGGGAAGCTAAAAGGAACCAGTGATAGTGATAATGGGTTGAAAAAAGGTAGAAGACATCTAAAATATGTTCTGTAAGAAATTGAAGAGGTGGAATAGCCGAAGAAATTGAAAATATAGACTTGAAACACTAACGAATAAAGCAAGCTTTGAATGAAGATGTGGACGCATAAAGTATTAATAAGCTCTAAGAACTGCCAGAGCGATGTGTCCAAAACAATGAGTCTATGGTATGTGAAAAAAAGAAAAAGGAAATGAGATTTTTGAAGATAGCAATAGATGACTCGCTTCGGATCGTGGCAGTCATAGTATGTCGTTCCCAGTAGTTAATACCGAAGATATCATATGCGCGCACAGAGGATGTGAAATACCGGAAGCACGAAATATAGAGGTTAACTATTCAGCTGAGAAATGTCTCTATTTTATGCGTAATAAATGTTTTTTTTCAACCGATTCCTCTGAGTACGTAGGAATAAGTGGAAGGAAACGCTGGGGACCGACAGTGTTATTGTGTGGGAATAGAACTAGCGTGCGCAAGTTATGTTCTAGAGGCCTTTAATGCTAGAAAAATCTGCAACGCTGAGATGTTTGAAAAATATAAATACCTCACAACATAAAAAATATAATTAACTTCATGACAAACTTATATTTATAGAATGAATCTAAAAATACTACAACAAAAATTAAATGTCAAAATCGTAACGAATAAGGCAAAATAAATGTCAAAATGTAATTTTTTCAATTGGAAACTAACCCTCTTTTAAACAGAAAATAAACTTAAATATAAGATAATTCGTTTCATTGTCAAATTCAGCTTAGAAATACAACTTTGAAATTTCAATTAATTTTGTTATGAAGGATTGCCAGGAATATGCCTCTTCCAATCGGTAGATTATATGTTTTTCCCTTTTTCAACCCTGGCGGAATACAGTTAGTCTCGTATCTACGTCCTGGAAACTGATTACGATGGGATTGAGTCTCCTGTGTTGCTCTTTTTTCGTTTTTTCTTTAATGTTTTCTCTATGTATATGTCTGCTTTCCTGGCTCCCTGGGCATGCCCTATGTATAACAGGGCATGCCCTATGTATCACTCTTCTCACACCCCTGTATATATTGTTTGTCCTGTGTTTGTCTTTATTATAAATATATATATATATATATATATATATATATATATATATATATAATAAAATCGAAAATAAAAATATATGAAAAATATATGAAAAAAAAAATTTAAAAAAATAAAAAATCTATATATTTTAGTTGCCAAGCCAACTTTTTGGGCAGTCTGAGAAAAATACTGCATCAATTTACTTCATTTTGGTCTTAAACGAAAGATTGTAATCTGTAGATTTGTCAAATTTGGTTTCTGTAATCGTAATTTCTATTAATTAGCGATAATTTACAATTAAAAATTGAATTCTGCGCATGCTCAGTGACATGTTTTAATGATAAATACATTTATTCCGAGGAGTCTCTCTAGATCTCTCTCTGCCATTTTTATTTTTGTGATAATTATGCTTGTGAAATATAAGATTAAACTTGGTGGAAATTGCTTATTTCGCGTTGTTTAACCAGCGATAATTTACATTTGAAAAATTGCTTTCTGCGCATGTTCAGTGACATTTTAAAATCTGGCTTTACATACTCACCAAGCACGAGGCCGCTTAAACAAATTAATTTCTTTCAGCGCAATATTATGATTTTCAACATTCGGCAATGATGCGTTGAGTATAATTTGTCTATTAGTACATTTATTTACTATCTAGCCGTCATGTTTTGACGAGTGCCAACTAGTATATATAAACAAATGAAAATAATAATTATAATAAAAAAATGGTATTAAAAATATATTCTTGTAATGTTTTATCAGCTTATTGCAATTTAATAATTTCGCTTGTTACTGGTTATCACTTATTACTGGTTATTAACTGTTTATTTACTATAACTTTTGTATATGTTGGTGCAACTCATGTTTTTATAGTCATGTAAGTTTATGTTCTAAACCTCTGTAAACTTCCCAAGAGCACTTTATTTAGAACAATCCATATTTATCACTGGAGATAAAGCTGCATAGCTCGTGTTCTCCGAAAATGATCCATTATTGGAAATCGGCTGATTACGATGCTTTATGTTCTTCAACCCCAACGTGAAATATCACTAAATTGTTATATAATATGCTGTTAGAAATAATACTACATTTATATACCATGTACCTTCTAATTTTTAGAGTATCAGGCTCAACATTCCCCTTAACGATACATTTTTATAATTCTTAGAATACCTTTAGGGGCAGATATCAACGTCAAAATCTGTGTATTCTCTTATACGCTTTTTATGGTGCCGAATATTGCTATGATAGTCGATAACACCCCACCTCAATAATTTTCCCGGCGATTAATTTTGATCGGTAAGCGAAACGCTTCCGATTATATGAGTGACCACCGGCGCATCACTAATGGACCTCCTATACAAGCCGCACCCATAATCCGCGACGCGAAAGCCCGAAAAGAGCGAAAGTGACCACTGTCCGTCCAGCTCATTTCCCTTCAAAAAGTAGGTGCTTCACGTGATGGCGATGACAACCGATACCGGAACACGAAAGTGAATTTTTTCCCCATTTTTTTCTTGTTTTGTGCGTGATAATGCAGTTTATTTGGTAGCGTGATTCTGGGTTTTTTAAGGGCAAGCGGTATGAAAGGCGACCACTCTGACACGGTTCGCTATTACGGTTAGAAGGCTTGTACTGCCATTATGAAGCCGGGGTCATCAGGGTATGACATGTTGACAGGAATATTTCATTTTGTCACCCTCAGAGAATTAGATAACAGGTTTCGGGTCGAGTGAAATACAAGGGGAAAAGGGAACCAGAAAATGTGAACTTCCGAAAATGTGTTCTTCTATTTATTTATTTATTTATTTATTTGTTTGTTTTGATTTTTGATTTTTAGAGAGACGAGTAAAGAATAATGGACCAGCGTCTGGAACGGAAGACGATCTTACGATATGGAATTTATCGTATCTTTAATACTCAGATGCAATGATTAAGGTGACTGCCAACGTTCGGAGCCAATTTATTAAGGATCTTTTGGTTTTTTGTGGTAAAATAGAACTTAAATATTAAAAAATAACAAAATCTTACCTGTAAATACCATACTTTTTTTTATAAATTGGTCGATTTGGAGTAATTTTTAATGAAACTTAGCTAAAACGCCTATCACTCTGCACAAAATCCTAATGGTACTATTTTAATTTCCTTCTCACACATGATACATATGGCAGTTAACTTCAAAATGACCCACAATCTACAATAAGTTTTAAAATGCAAAAATAATACGGACAATTTTATGTTCCAATAGGAAAATTTTCCCCGATTCGTCATTCCTTTCCTTATAAAAATAACCCCAAATAAAAAACTATTTTTATACATCAATTATTGTACGTCATTTCATTAACAATGGCATTTAAAACATTTCCCGAAAATTTTATCAAATTATATGCATTATTATGTGAGATATCATGTATGATAACGGTAGATATTTATGCTAAAAACATAATTCTGAGAAAAACGCATTTAAAGTTGTTTGTCACTTCAATTTTGTAGCAGACGATATTTTTTTAAAATAGCTATAACTTTGCTTCTAATTGATGTAGACTGAAAATCAAAACGGTTTTGAAAAGAGAAAAGATTGAGTTACACGATTCTTGCAAAAACAAAATTGACCAAAATAATCAAAAATTGACATTTTCAATGTAGGCAGTCACCTTAAATTTTCTGCGCAATTTTTAGTGAATAGGAAAAAAAGGACATATTTGTCCTCTTGTTGCTGTCTCTTATGCCCCTTGACCAACAGTATAGCAGATCAAGTCAGTGGCGTAGCGACGAAGGGGCAAGGGGGTCTGTCATGCCCCGGGCGCCACTCTCAGAGGGGCGCCAAATGGTCCCCAAGACAAACAGGATTTTCCAAAAAGGTTTCCCAAAAGAGCGCCAAAAAGGTATCGTGCTCCGGGCGCCAGTTATGCTTGCTACGCCACTGGATAAAGTCCATACAGGCTATTGGGCAGAATGCTGCAGCTCCGGTTTTCAATAGCCCCACAAGGGTCGGAGTCCAACTTGGCTAAAGGACCGGTCCCGTAATTTTGAACCGAGTCAAGTGACGAGACCGGTACACTTGAGCCCGCACCTCACCGTTATCTACCGTTATCATAATAATTAAAGTTCTTAAAATAGATTTCCATCTATTCCTTTAGATGCATTTATACAAAAAATAGATGCAATAGTGTTTCTCATAAACAAGTAACCTTCAATATGATGATTATCTACAAGAACCGGAATAGATTTCGACTCTCCTAATTTCGAGGACAATATTCTATGTCAAAAGAAAACACTTGCGATGTGAGGATCTCTCATATTTTCCTTTCCTTTCTCGTACATTAACACCAGATCCAGGTTTGCATGCTTAGTCAACCTATATTTAGTTTCAACGATCGCCTTACATATTAATATGTCTTTGAATTCGGCAGTCGGTATTTTGAGACGGACAAAATGACAGACAGCGGCGCCCTACTGGTGAGATTGTTGTACTTTTGAAATGAACAGCATAACAAAAGAAGTTCCGTTAAAACAGGGTCACGGGTTTTTAACGACAGCTGGTCGCACTCTCAAATGTTTTTACTGCCCTCTGTTGGATGATAGATGAGTATTTATTCAATGACAAAATGATCCAATTTGCAGAAAAATGGTGCTACATTGGTGATGTAGTCCTAGATTGCTCTAACCGAATAAAATTTTTAAAAAGCTCGAGGTAGCCTTGTGGTAGCACGCTGGCTTTCAGGGCTGAGGGTGCTCGGATAGAATTCAGCACGCGCCATTAAATTCCTTCGTGTCTAGGCCAGATATGGACATGTTAAATCCATAGATCGGAAAGTCCCTCTAAGAGGTCAAAGACGGTGGGAAAGGGTACGATCCCCCAGATGCCACCTGCGAGAAAGCTCTGTCAAAATTGAGGTCGCACCTGGTTAAATCAGATTACGACTCTTATGATGCCATAAAAAAACCGGAGCCGCATCCCTCTGCCCGATAGCCAATATGGACCTGGAATGGAATAGATTCCGGCCAAGGGGCATTAGAGACAACAACAACAACAACAAAACAAAAACATTCGATTGTTTTGAAAGGCGGCAAGTCAGTTGAAATCTTGTCCTCAAATGCATTCCTTAGCAGACACAGAGACGTTATTCCTCAAAATATCCAGGTGGAATATATTTCAACGCATGAGTTATAAATAATGCGACAGGATTGAATATTTTTAATACATTATCTCAAAATAATCTTTACACTTCGGTGGGTATTAAACTTAGCTTAATGTTATCATAATCTGTGAATCATATCCAAACCTATCGGAATCTCTTTTATTCGTATTATTTGAAGAATTCTAACCCGCTGAGTTTCGTTTCGTCTCGTTACTATACGTATTAGTTATATGTACATCAGTAAAATAAATTAAGCTCTTATTTTCATTATTATATATACTTTCCGAATGATCAGTATATTAACTTCATTTAAATAATAAAGCTTCCTGTTTTGTAGTGCCTTTCCAAGCCTATATATATAACATAAAAACCCCTAAATTCCTTTCAAGATTCTAAATTCTTCTAAATTTCCTTAGGCGTAGATTAATTTCGTTTCCGATTTAAAGAACAAAGCGCGTAGCGTCCCCTCGAAAATCTCAAATTCTCGCGCATCTTATAGCGCATACAGATTGGTACAGAGTTCACTGCATCTGCCAGTGATTTATGTCTCTCTGTACTCTGTTCTATGCGTGGATCGCCTCCTCTGGCGGTCCGTCAAAGAAAGAGTGGGGGGGGGGGGTCAGCGGGTCAAATGGTGTCGAGCGCGGTCGGGGGAGGCACCACATCAAAGAAATCTTGCGCGCGGGAATGGGGGTGGTTCTAAATACCGTGTCTAATGTTACCGTGACTAATGTGATGACAGGAGTCGGGGAGAGAACTCTGTACCAATGTATATGCACCATTACATCACGTAAGGTATCACGTGACCTCTGACACCAGGGTCACGGATAGCCAATCATTACTCTTTTTTATGATCACATGACGAGCCACCTCAAAAGTTTATAAAAGACCCTGCGGTCAAGATTTGGTGAGCTTTTGTAATTTTCCGTCGCCCCGAGATTTGCTTAATAAAATATATAGTTCAACGTAATGATTGCCGTCTTTGCTCCGGCCTCGACTACTACAATTCTTCTAAGTCTTCGTTGTGACATGGTGGGTCCATAGTCTCTTCAGCCTTCTCGGGTTGGAGTCTACCATGTTACATATATATATATATATATATATATATATATATAGATATAGATAGATATATATATATATATATATATATATATATATATATATATATATATATATATATATATATATATATATATATATATATAGTGTCCGCTCGAGTAGAGAGGATCTCTTTAAAATGAATTGATTCTCGTCCCAAAATTATGAACGGAGTTAAACTATATGCACGTTCAAACTACGCCTGCTAGTAAGACTTGACTAATAAGCAACGATGTCGTCTATTCTGTGTTTGTTTAACGAGGTTAAAACAGCCAGTAAGCAGTAATTGATATCGAATCTCAGTAAAAAAAAGCCAATACAATGTTGTAATATAGGCTACAAAGTTTCATGGGAGTAGTTCTAGAATAATATAGCGTAAAATCTGAATGAAAGACATAGATTCTTTATGCCGTACTCTTTAATGGCCCCTTGAACATTCTACATGCTGAAACAATGCGTGCTTGGATTAATTAACAGTCTGTAATATCTGAAGATAGTTCCACTAAGAACGATAAAAACATTTAACAGCTGGCTAAAAACCAATAAAATACGCAGTGTATACATGTAAGTAACAAAATAAGTTGTTTCTAAAAAACTGAACGGACACAGATTTATGAAATTTATTTGGCCGAAAGATATGAGATTGATTTTTACATTCGGACGTTTTATAGCTGAAAGTAACGACGCATTTGCCATAGAGCCTTTGCCAAAATTTCTTTTTCGTCCATATTATAAGAATACGCAAAGATGTTTAAAATTTGTGATAACAGTGATGCCACATAGCGAAACTTTATAAATAATATTTACTATGTCTGTATTATGTTACAGGGATATATAGAAATGGTATCATTTTTACATTGAGTTATAAAGGATGATTTTTTATATATAAAAAAAGAAGGTCTCTCACTTTATCTTCATGCTTTGAAATTTTTCCTTCATTTAGAAGAATTCCTGAAACGAAAAGTTTTCTTTTCAGAAAAATACGACTGAATTATTAATTCAACAAAAAAAAACTCCCACAAAATTAAGTTAAAACTTCTGTATGGCGTAGACGAAACTGAAAAGTTCATTCAGAAAGATTCATGCTTTGATGTATTTTCCTAAAAAAAAATATTTAAAGAAATCCAGTACTTACGCAACAAAAACTGCTTTGAGATTGGAGTTTATATTTAATATGGAATTCAGTTGAAGAGTTCATACATTTCAGTTGGGCTCAAGGTAGCCTTGAGGTAGCGCACCAGTTTTCGGTACGGAGGGTGCTCCGATCGAATCCCGATACTCGCCGTCAAATACCTCCTTGTCTTGGCCGGCTATGGACACGTTAAATCTGTAGACCGGAAAATCTCTCAATGAAGTCAGAGAGGGTGGGAAAAGGTACGATCCCCCAGATGTCGCCCTGGAGGTGTTCGGTCAAAATTGAGTAGGTAACTAGCTAAGACGGACTCCGACATTTGTGGTGCTATATAAACAAGAGCCGCACACATAAGCCCGAAGCCTATATGGTCCTGGTCTGGAACTTCTGGTAAGGGGGGTTTAGAAATAACAACATACATTTCAGGTCATGAATTAATATAACATTCGCATTAATCAGAACATATTTAGAAAATTGATTCGGAATTGAAAAATTACACAATTGCACTTATTTGCACGTTTCGAGGGGTAAATCAATAAAACATGTTTTAAAATCTATTTATTCAATGTATGCTGTAGGCCTATGCATAAACTGGGGGAGAATTAGGAATGTCATACAACAAATATTATGAGGTTTAAATAACTATTCACAAAACCCAGAAGTGTTTGGTGACTACCGGTAGTTCTCCACATTAAAAAAAAAAATTCAATTAAATACCGAGTAAATGATCCATGAAATTGCAATAATAATTGAAAAGAAAACATATTCATGAAATAAAAACATTTGAAAGAAAAAAAAGACTATCATTTCCTCTCGCATTCTTCAAATTTATTTCGTTCAAAGAACCATAAGACATTCTCGATCTAGGGAAAAATAGTTTCAATTTATCTCTAAAGAACAAACATCCTGCATTTAAAAGGAAAAATGTGATTAAGTTTTAACAAAGAAAGCTGATATTCCTTAAAGGAAATTAAGTTTTCTCTGAAACAAAGAGACTTTTAATGTGCTGAATCAAAGGAGGAGATAGCCTTTATAATTTTTTTTAAATAGCAGAGTGCCTTTTACTAGGTTCGCCCACTACTTATAGGTCATAAAGAATGGAAATAATTTCAATAGTGTACGGAAATGTTTTATTTTTTGATAATTCTTCTACTTATTTAAACCCACCCGTCTGATTGATACTTCAATCAAGTATTGAAGTTAATTTCAGAACATTTTTGTTTGAGCTGAACAAAAAGTGTGTGTGTGTGTGGGGAGGGGGGGGGAAGGAGTCCATTATGGTTAGTTTCCCACCGTTCAAAAATACTCAAACATTATCCTTTTTTACCTCTCGGCTAACAGCCACATCACAAACATGATTTGTTTTCACAAGCATAATTAGCTTTATTTGCTTTTGAAAAATGAAACAATTCTAAATGAAATGTTTCTCTTGTGACGATTTTCTCCTGCTCTCTATATTGTTTTAAATACCGGTACAAAATTACCGAAAAAGATCGCGTCTCCTTTGGCGAAAGAAAAAACTAACAGTTGCAAAAACCCAAATACCCAGAAATCTGGTCTATAATAATAGATTAACCTATAATAATAGATTTTTGTATAATCCAGTATTTATAAAAGAAAACATGACTCTAAATTTTATTGAGGAATTTTGAAACTCCCTCACATTACTTCGGGAAATAGTAAGTAGTAGTCCCCTCGTTTTCAAACTGTACGGGTAGGTGGTGAAATGTATTGGGAACCTCCCGTCAGAAGAGACCTGGAACTGGTTTTAAGGTTGCTGCCTCGGGGAGGTCGATTCTCGAAATGAGAGGACGAGGATAATCAACAACCCAATACCATTTCGCACGGAAATTGTTTATCGATCTTCAGGCATTAAGAAAATTATGAAGGTTTTAACTATTTAGGCTTTAAGAAAACAATCACATGGTTTGATTTCTATTTTCATGTAATCAACGTATATGGGTCGCCCAAATGAAAGTGGCACTACAGTCGGTGTGACGAATGGTTTAATGGTATTGCTGTAAGTTAGTATACAAAATAAAAAGAAATACATAAAGAACATATAGGCTAGACATAAATTGCCTTGGAGGTTGAAATAGGTATCCCAGAGGTCCACGAGATGATGGATACCCTGGGTACAGAAACTCCAGGGTTGGCAGTGGAACCATTCAGAATTGTGTGACAACTTCCTTCGCTCATAGACATTCCATCCGCTATCTCGTGAGTGGTGATTCAACGATTATTTGACCTGGTCGTGCCCTGTGGTCCGTACTGCTTCGTCCGTTACGAAAATCGCTACACCATTTTAATACTGATCTGTGTGACATACACTTTGTGCCACACACATTTTGCATGCGACGATAAATTTCTCCAGCACTCATATTTTCCACCGTTAAAAATTGTACGACCGCACGTTGGCAACGTTTGGAGGCATCCATGATACGAACGATACCGTTGATCTTGCTCCTACGCTATCATACAAGCATGTGTCGTAATCTGATGATATGGCATGCCTTCACATACTCAGAGCCCTCTATAGGCGCATGCGTAGTCTTCTGTATCTTAAAACGATGGCGCAATAACGGCAGTGCCACTTTCATTTGGGCGACACTTATACTATGAGACTTTTTACCCTGCATCGTACTACTTACTATTTCCCGAAGTAATGTGTGGGAGTTTCAGAATTCCTCAATAAAATTTAGAGTCATGTTTTCTTTTATAAATACTGGATCATACAAAAATCTATTATTATAGATTAATCTATCATTGTAGACCAGATTTCTGGGTATTTGGGTTTTTGCAACTGTTAGTTTTTTCTTTCGGCAAAGGTGACGCGATCTTTCGGTAATTTTGTTTCCATTTAACGTTTCCTTTTGCCCGACCTTTATGTTAAGGAGTCTGCGTTGCTATGTGTGTTGACCGGAAGAAACTGGGGAACGTCTATTGTCTCTCAGTGGGGCTGGGTTACTCAATAAGACTCATTAATTCTCTTTCGCGTCAGTTTTAGCTAATATTCTTTTAAGCGAGTGCCTCCCAGGGAAAAGGCAGTCGGTTAGTGACCAGTTCAGGTGCGTCTCGGGTGTAAATTTTAATTTTTTTTCAATTTTTGGAGCTAGTTTCTTTTAGTTGCGCGTATTCAAACAAACAATTTTGGTTAAAAAAATATTATCTCTGCTTCTGCTTTTCTAAAATCCTTGATTCCTGGTACTAATTTAAAGCACTCGAGATATGTCATGTAATTATGCTTCTTACTTTGCCCAGCCACGTAAAAAGTTTTAATTTTTCCCAATACAGTAGAACCTCGATACATCGAACCTCGATATAATCGAATTCCTTGATAAATCGAAGTTTTTCCATTCCTCTTGAACCTCCCTAACTCTATAAGTCGAACCTTGGTATACCGAAATCCTGATAAATTTTCCCGCTCCCCTTGAGGTTCGATATATCAAGGTTTCACTCTACATTTATGCTTTCTCGCGATCAACTCAAGATCCTGCAAATCTGTTTTTATATCTTATTTTCCGGTATCCATTTCTGGAACTTTCGGGGGGGGGCTTGTTGCTATTTTAGCTAGACTAGTGATTCCGTTTCCTATGTTTTGATTACTAGGGGTATGGGTTGTTGGCTCCTCTAATTTAGCAGGTTTTTATTTTAATATCTTGGCATTTTCTACAGACTCACTGGTATCACAATCTTACAACAACCGGCCATAGCCAATTTTCCAGTCTTTGCTCCCTTTTCTACCTGCCAAGGGAATCTGAATAATTTATTACTTTATTCTCTCTCTGATTGCACTTATGTCTACGAATGAAAAATAAAGCTTCACTGGATTCAATGCTTAACGGTGTTTTGTTCAGGTACTTTATGCCTTATTGAGACTCAACAAAAAGACTCCCATATGAAGTCACGAGATGGATCCGCCAAGCAAATCAAAGGTGTCCACAGCGGCTTGGAGGGGGAATACGTCGATTCATAAAGGTAAAAAATGTGGTGGACACGCGATGTGGAATGACGTCATAACTCTGTTATACGAGACGCTTAACGGTAGTTTAGATGAATCTAGCTTATGTGTAATTTAGCCGTGGACAATCAATAAAGTATGGTTAAAAATGGTTGCATCACAAATATCTACTATTCTTCTTTTTACCCACATTGAATAGCAATTTTACGCTTACTCAGAAAATTTTCTTATTTTAATTTTTAAATAAATGATCAGTTGGTACAATTTTTCATCCGGCCCTCTTTGAAATATTAGAGCAATTCTAAAAATCACCTAACCAATTAGAATTGAAGCTTTAAAAGGACCTATAATTCCAATATTGTGTGTTATGAATTGCAAAAATCACCAAATTTGGTTAAAAGAAAAACTATTTACACGTAAAAAAACTACTCAAACAGTAACAGATAATATTTTTGTCTGGATCTGGCAATGGGCCCACCTCTTTGGTCACCACAGAGATTTAGCTAAATACTGTAAGGGAAAAAAGTCCTACAAAGAACTATTGAGGTGACATAAAGCAATTTTTTCAGTAAATATAGCAATTAAAATTTGGTATAGGATAGGACTGGGTAAACTTTGTTAACAGTGAGTTGAATTGGTAATCTTATCTAACTAACAAACTTAAGTTAGTGGATTTCATATTTAGTATTTATGGTGAAAGTTACACATTAACAAGTAAAAAAAATTCTAGTTGTCTCTTCTAACGAAACTACCGCTAGTTATTAACGTAGGATTACTTATCGTTGCTTACCTCTTTTCCCTTTTTTTTGGACGCATTTTGGTACTTCTCTGTTTAACTGTTTACTGCTACTGGGTTTGGCCCGCTGCCAAAATTATAACTCGCGACGCCGGACAATTTTTTTCTCTCCGCAGGACCGTTATTGAGGTACGTAATCCTACGTTAAAAATGTCAGGAAATAGGTATAAATGTAACAAAAAAGTAATTGCACTCACAAAGATAATTATGATAACTACATTTACTGTTTCTTTGCAAGAGGGAAAGCTGTAGCGTAGCAAATGCCCAACTGAAAACTAATTTTTAAAATTTTATCATAAATCTAATTTTATCATAATCAAACAGAGAATAGGAGGTACTAAAATAAGAAACTAACGGCATGCTTATCCGTTTCTTTCAACGTTTTAGAAACTTAATATTAGGTAACACATGCTCTCATTCAAATGAAGAGGCAAACATGGTCTTAATTTTCTGACTCGTGATGCATCCGTTTGAAAAAAACCACGTAATTATGACAAGGATTAATAGAACTCCATCTTTGACGCGTTGAGAAAAGGTTTAATTAATTGCTTCCCAGAGCCTGAATTCAAGGTGAAATTCTTTCTCTCGTTTAACCCGTTTCATTCACAGAGTGACTGATCACGCCGCGAATGAAAAGGGGGTACTGTAGTTGGCTGCTTACATAAAAAGATGTGCTTGCACATGTGAGGTAAAAATTTCAAATATAAGTAATTATAAATGTAAACTACAGTTCACTCTCCATAGATTAGTAGGTCTGAATATCAAATTTAGAAATCCTTTCGATAAACCCGCTGAGTCATTTGACTGGTTAAACTCAGTCTACGTACAAGCCCTCTATGCGGTGACGTTTTGAGCATGTATGACGAGCATGTATAACGTTATCAAGTGTTTTTCCATTTCTGTGTTTTATGAATTCAGACTGACTTAGAAATTCAGATTGGGAGATTTCAGACTGTCAACAAGCTGAAAGGTTTGGTTTTTAAAAACGCTCTTTTAGAATTCTCTGGATGTGGTAAGGCGGATCGATGTTCATAAAATGGTTATTGAAACTTAAAGATTGTGTGAATTTCTAGGGGACATTTCAAACCCTCTTTTCTTCTCTAGGCCGTAGATCTTGATAAAACTTGGATAAAAATACGATACTGAATATGACTTTTATGAAAATATGCTCCCCAAATTGTCATTTTAATGACGGTTTAATGACGGTCCATGTGTTTTAAAAAATATATGAACGTCGAAAGAACATTATATCTTTATACCTCTTGAATATATGACCGCAGTTTTGTTATAATGCTGCTTAGCTGTAGCCTTGCATAACAAATTTAAGCTCACATGTATCAAGGGTTTTGATACAGGGAGAATAATCGTATATTATGCAAAAAGAAAGTTGTAAAGTCAAAATATCTCAAAATTTCGATGGTTTAGAACAATAATCGAAACTTTTCAAAATTTCTGGATTCATTTTCAACTATGGCAAATACTATATCAGGCCTTTTATTATTAGGCGTTAGATTTTATTTAATATTGAATCAATTAAAATAGTAATAAGTAACATTTATCTTGATAAAAATTTTAACTAAACAATCATCGCACATTTTCATAATCAAAATAAAACTATATCCAATAGTAAAAGAAATAGTAAAGTCTGTCATTAAAAGAAATTATTAAAATATTATATAAGCATGAAATAACTATTTTTTCGTAGCTACGTGATTTTTTTTATTTTCTTCTAAGCAGTGTCAAAGTATCTATTTGCCTTGTGGATTCTAAAGCTATGTCCCCCTTTCTTTTGATTCCGTAGGGTATTGTTTTTAAATTGCTACAAAAATAGACCCTGGAAAGTCCCAAAGAAAAGTTCTAGTAAAGTGAAATATATACCTAATGACTTTTTCTGTTGGTATGGGTATTTCTTGCAAGGAAATAATAAGACTCTTTTGGTCCCAGCTTTTTTTTTAAGCCGCATCACTCGATAGTTGCATAGACATATCCTGTGCAGATGTTCCAATTTTTTTTTCATTTCCTGAAAATTTTATCATTCTTTTATGGGCCTGTAAGGCAGCTTTTAAACAATTCTGCTTGAAGAAAACCTCATCACTTGAATACCTTTAATTCCTATACCACGTATCCTTAAAGGCCCATGGACCTTAGATTCGAAACCATTGATTTACTTTTGATTGAGTAGTCTAGTTCAATTAAGGCAGATAAATTTAAATTTTATTTTTCCCCTAAATATATCTTTGAAGCCCGGTATAAATGGCTTAAGTCATAAACAATGAGTTTTTAACTTAAGCCATTAAGGCCCATGGACCTCAGATTCAAAACCATTGATTTAGTTTTGATTGAGTAGTGTAGTTCAGTTGATTAAAGCAGATAAATTTAAATTTTCTTTCTCATCTAAATATATCTTTGAAGCCCGGTATAAATGGCTTAAGTCAAAAACAGTGAGTTTTTTACTTGAGCCATTAAGGCACAGGGACCTTAAATTCGAAACCATTGATTTAGTTTTGATTGAGTAGTGTAGTTCAGTTGATTAAGACATATAAATTTAAATTTTCATTCTCATCTAAATATATCTTTTGAAGCCCAGTATAAATGGCTTAAGTCAAAAACAGTGAGGTTTAGGTATTTGTTAGCAACGATAAAAAATAAATAAAAAATCTTTTGACTGCTGTAAAAGGCTTAAGTCTATCAATTTTTGAAACAAAATTGCATTTCTTTGTACAAAAGACTCAAATCGAAATTATAGTTCTACGATTGATATAAAAGCCGATAACTTGTTATATTTAAATTACTGTTTTTGACTTAAGCCCTTTATACTGGGCTTCAAAGATACTGTAACCGGTATTATGGAGTTTGAAATGTAACAACATGAGAGGGAAGGGAAGAGAATTCGGTAGAGAACATACGTATGCTTCTATTGAGCTTCCAAATATAGTCCTAAATACTAAATGCAAATTGAGAATTGAGTAAAGAGGTTTGCTATCAAGTAGCATGTTGGTTTTGGAGATACGGTCGTATTTTGCTACTCGGGGACCAAACAAAGGCGGGAACTAAAGATTAAAGCCGATTTGAGAAGGCTCTGAACAACCATGCCTTCTACAGAACTCGAAATCGTACTAGAACTCTTGCTCCTAAGACCAGTACCTCGTGCCATCAGCCATCATGCTTTGAATATTCAGAGGGGTTATACAGCATAGGATTTTGAATATACTTGAAATTTTGTATTTAAATTGACGTAGGAAACAGAAGCACATTTATTTGTGCTCACCCGAAAATTATACGCATGAAGATAGTCTGCAAACGGGCAAGGTTAATTGTGTAACAAATAGGGGAAAGTAGACTGAGTGACATACTTATATGGGAGCCCAATGTAGTGGTCTGGAATACTTTCGCGTCGCATAAAAGATAAAATTACTGAAAATTCAGAACAATGTGCTTGACAAGAGGCTGATAATAAAGTAAGGAAATACTACCATGTGGAAGTTAAAGAAATATATGTACATATCACGTAAGATAGTCATAATTGCTCTGATTATGCAATAATTTAACACCACATAGGGAAGAATATGTTGTTTCAATAGCATATGAAGATACTAAAAAATGAGGAGATCAGTGACAGTCAATGCAACTATTTTATTAATACTCAAGCACCTAACTGATATAATAAAGCACTGAAAAATTTTGGACTATCGTATAAAGATATAATACAGTTCATTTCTATTTAGAAAGGGAAAAGAGTCAACCCTCATTTATTATACCCATACAAAAAAAGTGTCAACAGGTATAAATATAAGGGTGGAGTTGCACTTGTATTAAATAATAAATGTGACAAATATTATCACGTGAGAGGTCAATTTCTAAATGTTGGAGACGAATTTCTGTGTGAACAAAAAATATGTGCAAATTACAAAGGGAAAACAACAAACGCAGATTCTCTGCTTGGTTATTTTTCATTTGCTTCGTGTTTTCAATTAAAAACTAAATTAATTTTTAGTAGAGATTGAGTAGCAAAATAATCAAGTACATCCGATAAAATAACGCTAAAAACGAAAACAAAATATATCAGACAACATAAATTACAAAAAGGTTATAAAATCTGATGTTTTACCAAACGCCTCTAGGCACCATTACAACCAAAATAACGGAAATTTCAGGAAGCGAAAACTCGACATCACACTTTCAGAATCTTCTCAAAGCTACATTTATAGCTTTGGACGAAGATCAAGAAATTAATTCGAGATAACATAATATTCCCTGTATCTGCTTAGGAAACAGGCACACATCCCCGAGTTCTGATTACACCGTTCACAAGTTTATTTGGTGATTTTCTCCAATACGTATGGATGAGATTATATAATTATCAGCTCTTTCTATTTACTGATTAAACTGCTCGAGTGAAAAAATTGCCTTTATGCCCCAAGTCAGCCATTCGACTGACTTAGGAACGTAATTTGAACGTAATTTGATTAACATGAAGACTTGGCTATACAAGAGCATAAATACGACCGTGCCAATAATAAGAGCCCTAATGCTTTGGGTTAATACAATTTCTGTTCCAAAGAGATAAAAAAACCTTTCATAGTTCAGCAAAAAGTTAATGCGTATCTTCTGACTGTTGCTATTATTATAATGAGAATATTTAATTTTCTGGAACATATCTTCTTACTAAGCTTATATTCCTACAGTCAGAGGCAAAAATGCTTCCTTATATTTCGTTATCAAAAGTAAACCTTTTTACAGAGTCCAACTGACAATTATAACTCAGTTACTTAGACTTCATTGCTTTATCGGTGTAAGGTTCATGCAATATCTGAATTTGGTCTACTTTTCCTATCAAAAACCTGACTTCCTACCCAAAGTCAGATTTTTTATTAATTTTTTTATATTACGTTTTCCACTCTCTTGGAAATTTACTAGACCGTCTGTCGCCCGTTGGATCCCTTAGTAATATCTTTAGTTATGAATAATTTAAGCTATTTTCATTCTTAGACCGGAATATAGATTTATTTTGACATAATTAATTATTTCAGTTCATCAGTGTTATTTCGAGTCCAAGAAGCACTGGCTATTAATCATAATTTTGGAAAGTGACTCTGTGTTCATTTAAGTTTTTGAGGCAGCATTTTTGGTCGATGGCTCATTTGCAAAAATACCCAGACATTTTTGTTTGTTTCTCCTCAGTTAGAGACAAAATACGAATCTATTTTCCTAAAAGTAAAATTGTCTTTAATAAATTATTTCCTTTTTAATGACATATGACAACAATATTTAACAAAAAAAATCAGGTAGTCTCTTCTAACGAAACTACCACGGGGTATTAACGTAGGATTACTTATCGTTGCTTACATCTTTTCTTTCTTTTTTTTTGACGCATTTTGGTACTTTTCTGTTTAACTGTTTATAGCTACTGCGTTTGGAGTGCTGCCAAATTTATAACTCGCGACGGACTCTGAATTTTTTCTTTCCGGAGGACCGCTATTGAGAAACGTAATCCTACCTTAAAAAACCCTTGATTTTCCCCTTGATATAATGAGATATCTACTGTGAAGTTTGGTTTGGGTTTGGAGCACTACGGTCATTTTTTGCTACACGACGGCTAATTAAACCGGGACCTACTGCTTGAAGCCGATTCCAAACGGCTACAAACGCTCATGCCAAGGGTGGGGACTCGAACCCACAGACATTAAAAATACCCATAATTATAAAACCCTTTATTTACTCAATTCACATCAAGGATACTTTATTATTCACAAACATGGGTACTTGGGCTTCGTTTTAAATATACTGTATTAGACAACTGAATTCAAAGTTTTATTACTGTATGGATGATAGATGCAACTTAAAAAGTGGAAAGATATTCCTAATGTTAATGAAGGCTACAATTCTGTTACTACTCTAATACAAAAATCGAGATTAAGGCTGCTTTGTACTAAGAAAATAAATCGTATTTAACTTTTCCTCTTCTTGCAGACTCTTGTGGTGGGAGGAGCCCAGTTGACAGTTCGAGAATTCCATCCCCCTTATGATTGACATTTTGAGGGATTGTAATGGCTCTCTCTCTATAGGGGGTTAAGCGCTGCCCCCAATTTTTTATTTAAAATATATTTTTGTCAACTATTTACAGGTACATAAATGCTGATAATCAAATAAGATTGGTATTGTCAGATAGCCTGAACTTTTCTGCAAAGCTCAACAGATTCTTTTTATAAATTTCGTCCACCGAAGGAATTTATGAGCATTTAAAACACACTATACCAGATTTTTCCCCGAATAATTTAAATTTTAAAATATTAATTGAATTCTAAAAAAAAACGAAAAATGTACACAAATGTAAAATTTCTTTTTGACGGAGTACAATTTTTTAAAAAAAATCTTTGAATCCAAGTCGGCAATCCGTGGACAAATTTTCTCCACAGGTTAACATTGAGGTGAGCGAATTCAATGGGGTTAGTACATAGCAGCCTTAACATACTATGGTGTTGTTTCCAATCCCCTTGGAGTAGGAAAGCCTACACCGAGTCCAAAGGACCTAGGTCCTTGGCGAAGGTTAGTAAGCAGCTTCACTTTAAGGAGAGGTACCATTAGGACTGAAGTCTGACTTGACCTCGAAGAACATCGGTCCTGTAATTTTGAACCGAGTCAAGTGACGAGACCGGAACACTTGACCCCGCACCTCCAGAGGTAAATTTGAGAACTTGGAGGACATTGTAGCCACGAACTATTTTACGTGCCCCGGCCACCATTGGTGAACACGGCGGTGGATTTGCAGCGACGAGCATCGAACCATGGAAGTTCAGATCACTGGCTCGACGCCTTTGCCAACCGGGCCACCTGGGCTTTTAGCATACTATAGCATAGATATATAATACTGACACGTCGAGGTTATTTTTTTATAGTCTATTAGTTTACTGATTTAAAAGCCATATAAACTCTATATGATTGCTATTTTAATAAACATTTCATAAGTAGATTGTTATACATTATAAATTTCAAATTATTATATAGAAACATCAAAGCCAGATTTTGTAACTTTCAAAGCAAAGCAGAGTTTAAAAGCATTCGAAATCTTTTCAAACTTTTATATAAGCTTTAAAAAAAAAGACTCACGAAAATTCAAAATATTGAATTTGTAAAGAACGTTTTCTTTCCCTATTTTATCACGTATTTTATGACTCGAAAGTAAAAATGCAGCCGATGGCTATTTTGATAATTAAAATGGACCCACATTTTCGAAAACTATTATCTTCTCTCACTAAATTCAAAGCTAAGAGAGCAGAGGCTTTCACGAAAATATGAAGGGGAAGATTTTTTAAATATTTTTTTTGTGGAGTTTTTATGCTTCAGAGAAGAAAATCGAATAAAGTTTTAAATCCTGAAACTAGAGTGTCCAGCCATTGTCATAAAAATTCTTACAGCGTAATGCAGAACATGGTTATAAAATTGTTCTACGTCGCAAATTGGATTTTAGAATGTCTTATATTTCATTTCTAAGGCTTTTATTAGAATTTTAATGACTTTTTTTTACGCGTATCCGGACTATAAAAGACATTTTTAAGTTCTTTTATTTACTTAATGATTAAAAAGCTATCCTATTAAGATTTAATTTTCTCCTATCTTAGAAGTATAAATATGTAATAACAATAATGGATTTGTAGTGAAAGCGATTGGTGTCTGGCAGTTGTAGAACGTTGAATATATTAGCAAGTATATATTAGTTTATATTATTATAAAATTAATCAGTTTTTTTAAATCAATAACGCTTGCAGGTATGAGAGTAAAACGTATAAAGAGGAATATGAACTAAGTCCTTCAAAAATATCGCTTTTGAGACTTAGTCTAAAATGTATTGGAATTTAATGACATTCTCTTAAGTGTGTCTAGACTATAAAATACATTACCTGAATTTTTTATATCCTTAATAATGTAAAAAAGCCTAATTTTTATGAAAGATTTAATTATATGTCCCAGCAGCATGATTATATAATCACAATACGGGTTTACTGCTGACAGTCTTAGGCGTTTCGAAGTAATGTAAAACTGTATATATCAGTTTATTTTAGTATGAAGTAAATAATTTTTTAAAAGTAACGCATATAAGTATGAAATTAAAAAGTATATGAATTTACATGAAAATGTATGTTAAAAATACATTCTTGAGATGTAGTCAGATGCATACACTGAAGAGCCAAAAAAACTGGTACACCTGCCTAATATCGTGTAGAGCCCCCATAGGACCACACGAAGAGAGGGTTAACTGCGTTGCTAGGACCAAGCCATCAAACGCAGGTTCACATAAAATAATCGAACTGGTGAAATGTAGATAAAAACAGAACAGATAGAGAGTATAAATTAAAAATTACGATACGGAAAAATAAAGGAAAAGAAAAAATTCATGACAGTTAAATTAATAAATTTAAGAGAACTATGTGAAATAAGAAGAGAATAACAATTTAACTTGGGAAAATTTATGACTGGATTTTCGCTGGAATTAATCCCGAGTCTAACCCGTGGGAGGAGCTTACTTTACCGCTGTGACAGCTAGGCCACAAGAGGGAGAATGAAGGCCTAGGGCACGCAGAAGTGCCGCATCATGACGTGGCATGGACTCGACTAATGTCTGAAGGTATCCTGGAGGCAACTGACACCATGAATCCTGCAGGGGAATCCTCAAATCCATAGAGTGTGAGGGAGTGGAGATCTCTTCTGAAAAGCATGTTGCAAGGAACCGCAGGTATGCTCAATAATGTTCATGTCTGGGGATTTAGGTGGCCAATGGAAATGTCTAAAGTCAGAAGAGTCGTCCTGTAGCCACTCGGTAGAAACTCTCGACGTGTGGGGTGTCGCATTGTCTTGCTGGAATTGTCCAGCCCGTCGGAATGCACAATGGACATGAAAGGGTGTAGGTGATCGGACATGTACGGGTACATTGGCTTATGTACCCGTCACCTGTCAGAGTCGTCTGTAGACGTATCAGGGGTCCCACATCACGCTGACTGTACACGCCCCATACCATCACAGAGGCTCCACCAGCTTGAACAGTTACCTGTTAACATGTACGGTCCATGGATTCACGAGGTTGTCTCCATACCCGCACACGTCCATACGCCAGATACGATTGGAAACGAGACTCGTCAGATCAGGCGATGTGTTTCCAGTCATCAACTGTCCAATTGAGGTGTTGGCGGGTCCAGTCGAAGCTTAAAGTTTTGTGCTATGCAGTCTGCAACGATACACGAGTTGGCCTGCGGCTTCGAAAGCCCATATCAATGACGGTCCGTTGAACAGTTTGTACGCTGACACTTTTTGATGCCCAAGCATTGAATTCCGCAGCAACCTGAGGAAGTGTTGCACGCCTATCTCGTTTAAGGATTCTCGTCAGTCGTCGACGGTCCAGATCTTCAAAGGTCTTTTTTCGGCCGCACAGATGTTGCAGATTTGATGTTTTACCGGATACCTGATATTCACTGTACAGTCGTGAAATGGTCGTGTGCGAAAATCCAAATTTAGGAAATATTTGTAAGATACAACAGCAACAGTCGATTGACACCATTTCGCTGAAATAGTTTCATACTATTAATTACTACAAGTTACTATTGTTATAAGAACCCTAATTTCGGTTTTCTTACTGTTTCCTCAGGATGCGTCGGCATTATCGTCATTTAACCGTATTCACTTATTGTATTGCCTCATATCATAATAATCAAATGAGGATACGATGTTCTGTTTCGAATCTGGTGCTTACGTACTTTTCCCCATATTTTGTTTGCTGCCATAGCACATCAAAATATCGATTCACACTGTCTTTTGTTGTCATGCTACGGGTAAAATCTTTAATGATGTATCTGCATCTATTTTTTTCAAATGTATCAACTAAATACTGCCTCAGTGGATCCCGGTCACATCATATCAGAGAAACAAATTTTGATACACCGACGCGATACAGAGCAACTACCACAGTTGCCCGATTCATAAAATATATTGATACGGTTACTCATAAAAAATACAAATGAATGCTCACCCTTAGAAGCGTGCACAATAGGCCTATATATATATATATATATGTACAGGGGGTTATCAAAATAATGGAAGCACCCATCAATATAAGTGGTGTTTATGAAAGGGCTTTGTATTCATTAAAAACAAGTCTGGCCACCAGTATTTTTTAAGCAAATAGTGGATATATTTTTTCTATTGTCAGGAAGCAGTAATGAAGCTCCGAATATTATTCTTTTAGTGAAGAATAAAAGATGTAAGACATTACAGACATCGAGAGATGGCTAATTTCTGGCTCCTGTCTGCTTAGAGCACAACCACCAGGGTGATATCCGAGCTATGTTATCGAAAGCTATGTAATGACAGCATATAGGGCAAACAGAAAAACATCTACTGAAAAACAGAATACCGGAGGGAAGTGGAAGTTTAGTGAGGGAGAACGACAGGTATTGAAGCAGACTGTAACATAGATAAAGAACACAACTGCAGCCAAAGTGACTGCAGAGTTCAATTTGCATCTGCAGTCTCTGCAGATAGGAGGGAACTTCAAAAATAAAACATTTACGGCCGAGTAGCAATTACTGACCAACTGTAACAGATATAAATTAAAAACAATATCTAAAGGGGTGCCATGAGCACACATCAAGGTGGAGTGATACGTGGAACAGTGTCATTTGGACAGACGGTTCGTCAATCACCTTCTTCTCCACAACAGGACCTACGTACGTCTGGAGAACACCCTCACAAGCGTATGATCCTGACTATCTTATTCAAACTGTCAAGCATAGGGACGAATCTGTCATAGTTTGGGCAGCCATCTCCGGGTTTTCTGCGAGTCGTAATGTAATCCTGAAAGGGAGATTGACTGGGAAAGACTATGTTGAAAATTTTGCTAACTAGATCTATCCTTTGGTGTAAACATTATTTCCTGTGGGAGATGACATTTCCCAAGCTGATAATTCTCCTATCCATATAGCCAAACCTGTAAAGTCGTAGTTTGAGGCATCTGAAGATGAGATAAAACATCTTACCTTGCCTTCACAGTCCCTCGACATCAATATCATCGAACCGCTGTGGTATGTTTTAGAGAATACAGTCAGGTATCGATGTCAACCATCAATATCTCAACAGGACGATTTTAAAATGGTATAAAACTCCCTTAACCACTATTCATGACTTCTATAAATCTATTAAGGTGAATTCAGGCAGTATTAGATGTGAAAGATGGATCTATGCCATATTAATAACGAATTTCATATTATTCCTTGGTGTTTCCATTATTTTGATAAACACCAGTATATATATATATATATATATATATATATATATATATATATATATATATATATATATATATATATATATATATATATATATATATATATCTTTTTTCGAATTTTACTTCTACACTCCTCGCAAAAGTCATGTTTAAATGGTGGTGGAACAACTTTACTGTACATTCCTCATCAATCGAACTCTGATCCTGAACGAGAACTTTCCATTGACGAGTATTAGGTGTCTCAAGTACGTCTGTTACCGGTTGTTTCTTTTACATTAACTTTTATATATAATAGCGGGACATTGTTTATCCTTGCTGTTGCAAAGTTCATGTGTTTTATACAAGTACGTCAAGTCGTATTTGTATGAGGCCAAAACTAAGGTTGGCACCTGACTTAATTGCAACACAAATGTGTGGCGGCCATACATTATAAGCAAATACGAGTGCTTAGGTCCCAAATAGATAAAAACAATTTCTCAGAATTAATCTGCTTGTTAAAATAAAAACAATAGAAATAAACAAAAAATAAAATTCAAGCATAGACTGCTAAATCACTTTAACATAAAACGTATCCTGCAAAGAAAACATAAAACATTTTCAATAGAGGATAGCGCAGAAGCTTCATATCCTCATAATGAAAAAAACAACTAAATAATCCAACAGAGATAGATAAAAATAATAATACGAATATAGACAAAAAACAAACAGAAATCAAGCACTCTGGGCTCAGAATTAATCTGCTTGTTATCACCTAGAAAGACGTCCGTTGTGTCGCAGCTGTTATAAATGGAAAATTTTACATGCCACTTGACTAATGAAACACAATATTACCTACATAAAGAGGATTAAATAGGATTTTTTCATACGCAGTTTATAAACCAGATCAGTATAAAGATCTGCAGTCTTTTAGATAATCCAGATAGGAAGATAAAAAAAGAAAAATCTCTCGGCCTTTTTATCGTAACGTATTTCACAAGAAATTCTTTAATAGATTAAATACAAAGCGAAACAAAATTAGAAGTAGAAATTACATTATTTTTTATTCACAAGATAATTTCACGACGTTCTTAATTTGAGAAAAAATCAATTATGTTGAAAAAAAAGCCTCTTCTATTTAGTGGTACTTTTTTAGATTTATCACCAGGCAAAATGTTTAGCTTTATACTTAAATCAGTTTTTTAATTAACTGCCCGGATCTAACGACTGAAAACGTTGCCTGGGAGACGGATAAGCAATTTAATGTCAGAGATCTTTTATCTTGAGTGCAATTAAATATTTGTTAGGAAAACAAAATGGATGATGCAAATCCATTTACATTAAGTGCTCTGGCGGGGAAATTTTAAAGTGCTATAAAAGAGGCACTTCAGTATCTTAGTTCTATTCAGGAATTATTGATAACAAATATATATATATATCACTAAAATATTAAAAACCTAAAGAATTTTATACGCATATATTGTGAGTATAACATTATCGCTTAGAAATAGCATGTCATTTATAAGGTGTGCTGTTGCTAATTTTAATGACTTAAATCTGTATTATAAAAATATGGTTTTCTAACTTTATTACAACAACCATTCCACCTTCGACGTAGCTGGAACCTATTGATAGATGAATAGTTTAATGATATGCATATGGAATTTCCAATCATATTTTATATTTTAACACTTGGATAACTTTTACTTGAAATTTTTCAACAGCTCTTGGGAAGGAAGGGATTAAAGATGTAATTCCCTCACATTCGTGACAGACTGCGCCATCGAATTTTGGTTATGGTCATTTTATCTGACTTCCCAATCACAAGCTCTCTAGCCGTTTTAATCCAATTGCATGTATTATTCGGGCATGTTATACGAATCTAAGATCAAAACTTTCACTTCCCTTGTTGCATGCTCCGTTACTATTTAAGAACTTACAGTAAAATCAACCGTGAAATACCGACAACAAATTGCCAGTTTTTTTGAGACAGTAACACCAATAACTTTAACTGTGTGGACACTAGTTTTAACACTAGAAAGACGGGAATTTTTTTCTCACTCAAAAGACTGAACGCCATCATTTTGACGGTTAAAAATAAAATAAAGAATTTAATATATTTAATGTTTTTTTCTTTATAAATGGTTAAATACTTTAAATTTTGAAATATTTCATACCAATATATAAAAAATTAGTATATATTTAGATATATTTTTATGCAAGTATGCCGAGCTGACAACCTGGTACGGTTTATCCGTAAAAATACATGCATGGTTTGTGCAGTCCTTATTTTTCAACACCAATATTCCCGAAGAGCGAATATTTCTGTTATTTGCAAAAGGGTGAAGAGACAAAAAGAAACTAACATTTTCCGGTATTATTTTAAAGATTTCTGTCTGTTTTCTATATTGCCGTCAAACTGACGGCTTTCAGTCTTGGTATACAACACATTTTCTCCCCCTCTTTACTATCGAATATAATTATGTAAATGTGTGTGCATATTTCGCGTAAAATTAGAAAAAGTCATAAAATTTCAGAAGCCTGAGAACATATATAGAGACATAGCACTCAATATTACGTCCGAAACCGTCAAAATGGCAGTAGCCGTCTTTCTAGTGTTAAAAAATATCTGGTTCATACCCTGTTTTGACTTTGATTCTAACTGAATTTTTTCAAAGAAATTTATCTTCACGTATTCTGATTATTTTAGTTTTTATAGCATAATTCCACCTTTACTCATAATATGATTACTCATAATATTTTTACTTCAGACTTATGAATTCTTATCGGAGAAGCCATATATCTTTTAGAGAAAAAATTAGGCTGTTTCAGAATTATACCGCTAATCAGCCATTTTTATGCAGGTATGCCGAGCTGACAACCTGGTATGGTTTATCCGTAAAATATATCCATGGTTTGTGCAGACCTCATTTTTACCATGTTTTTATTAACTTGCTTTCTTGTTTGTGTGTTTGTCCAGTACAAATCTTGCAATCGGTTTTTAACTAACTTCCCGACTAGCTAGACATTTGAAACTTTTAGAAGAGCTCAGAACACGATGACACTGCATTTTTTAAATACTTTTAGCCATATTTTTGCCATGTTGTTATTATTTTCAGTTAATTTTGTTTTGTAGACTGGTGCAGCCATCTGTCGGCCAGGACGGGAATGAAAAGTTAAACGCAAGTTAACTTCCAATTCATTTTCTTTCAAGTTGATGGGATAATTCATCAAAAAAATTTTTTAAAAGTATTTATTAATACATAGAATTGTCAAGTTTATATGATTCAACAGAAAATTTAAAAACATGGTATAGAAAAAGTTATTTTTTTCTTGTAATTATTCAACACTAATATTTCCGAAGAGTCAATATTTCTGTTATTTGCAAAAGAGGGAAGAGACGAAAAGTAACTAACATTTTTTCGGTATTATTTTAAACATTTCTACCTGTTTTCTATATTGCCCTCAAATTTACTGCTTTCAGTCTTAGTAGGTATACAACACATTTTCTCCCCCTCTTTACTATCGAATATAATTTTCCAAATGTGTGTGCATATTTCGTGTAAATTTAGAAAAAAATCATAAAATTTCAGAAGCCTGAGGACATAAGTAGAGACATACCGCTCAATAGTATGTACGAAACCGTCTAAATGACGGCAGCCACCTTTCTAGTGTAAAAATATAGGATATAATCTTTATAATGCAGATATTTTGCACATCTAAAATTTTAATGAAGATTTTATAGAAAATAGAAATTTCATGACCGGTAAAATTAAACTGAGGCTGTTGGTGTAATATTATCGGGAATAATTTTTCGGCATAGTGAAATTGCGAATAGGACCAAGTTTCTTAGATATCCAAGCTCATGAATCAAGCTTTTCGCTCCTCTTTGAGGGAAGGGAAGTTTATCTTTGTATTTGATACTTTTAGAGGACTTCTTTCTCTTTGAGCCTTTTTTTTTAAAAAAGAAACCTAATTTTGAAGGAACTAATATACTTCAATGAGTTTTTAGAGATCATAAGAGAGTAGGAAGTTTGAAATTATATAATTTTCCGCATGCTTAAAAGACCTCATACTCCTTTAATGACACACAGAACATCTCAACCAAAATAGAGAGATTTTAGTGAAATGTTTAAGAGCATGTATTTAATTGCAGAATATATATATATATATATATATATATATATATATATATATATATATATATATATATATATATATATATATATATATATATATATATGTAAAATATTTATATACCAGTAAATACATACATTATATTTTATATTTAAAAGTGAAATGGAAGAATTTTGCTACAAATTTAGTTTATTGTAGCAATTTAATTACTTTCAAAAACTCGTTAAATGTTTCATACTGTATGTCAGTTAGGTACACGTTCCTAAAAATTTATTGAATTTATCTCTTCCAAATTTGGTATAGTAACATAAAATATATCAGTTAACAATAATACGAAGAATTTTGCTTTTAGGTGTAGTGAAGTTGTAGTGAAATTGAAGATAACAAAATATATATAATTAAAATTTTTATGTTTTTTTAAAGTTTTCCACTAAGAAATTTTCAATTTAATTTTTTTCTAACCTAGAATCAAATTACTTCGTATTAATGTTAACTAATATATTTTATGTTACCATACTAAATTTGAAAGAGATAAACTGAATGGATTTTTAGAAATATGCACCTAACTGACATATAGTATCAAACATTTAACAATTTTTTGAAAATGATTAAATTGTACAATAAACCAAATTTTTAACTTAATTCTTCTGTTTCACTTTAAATATAAAATATAATGTATGTATTTTCTGGTATATAAAAATTTTGCATTTATATGTATTCTGCAATTAAATACATGGTCATAAACATTTCACTAAAATCGCTACATTTTGGTTGTCGAGATGTGTTGTGTGCCCTTAAAATTTTTTTCGTATGATTAGTTAGTCTGAAAGACATTTTACATTGAATACCACTTTAGCGTGTGTGCCTGCTACGTATTAGCCTTGGGAGAAAGGTAATCTAATTCGAAAACCAACTCAATAGGGAAGTGTTAACATCGATGTTTCGTAAACTGGCCCCAAAACAGCAACAAAGGCATCTTGTGGCATGTTTTCATGTGACAAGTTGCCGATAGCGAATTACTTAACTTGTGTATTCTTCAGCGCAGATCAATCTAATCAAGGTGATAATTTTGTAAAACGTGGATTGAATATTAAGTAACATGCATGACTTAAAGATGTAATAGATAAGTACCTCTCGCCCGTTCACACGGTCGTGTATTGATCGTGTATTAGTTTTATTTTCGTTTTGGAAATTTTAGCAAGACATAACGGTGAAGAAAGAAGAAACCGGAAACATGAAAGTGGAATCAATTCATAACATATTCTACAGATCATGTCCACAGCGATGTTGACATGCGTTGCGGGTATGCGTAGATCATATTTTTGAGACACTTGCCTTAATCTGATGTTAGAAAATTGATTAAAAAACTTAAATTTTGTTGAATTATTACCCTGTTGGGAGTATGTAAGTTTTGTTTTACATTCCCTTTGAGCGATCGAATTCTGAAGTCACTAAAGGACAATCAATGTTTTGCTCTCAGATTTCTATGACAGGGATGGTGCGACGACATTCTAGGTTTCTTGGTCATGATATATGACTGACAACTTCTTGACTTAAGTCGTCGTGATGTAGAAATGACGCATACATCGCTAGAGGTAATGTCTGTAATCAAGCCTCACTGCCCGCGGCCCGGTATTGACGTTATTACTGATAAGACATTCTTTTCGACAAAATTAGAGAAATACGCTATGTTTTTGAAATTGATGAAGTTTACTTTAAAATTTACGAAATAGGGAAGAGAGCAAAATAAGAGGGAGACATAAAAAGAAACCAGCTAAATTTTATAGCAAATCCTCAAGAGAATTATTTACGATACGTGCAACTAATGCATATAGCCTTATATTTCAGGGCGGTCTGTTACATATTTAAGTTTCTTGGTTGGGTCTAAAAAACTTTCTTGATGACTTATGCGTAAACAACCCAATTCGATTTAACTTAGACCAAAAATACATGCCGCACAAGTTCTTGACCATAATATAGGTTAATTTGCCCCTTTTCAAAATTTTTATATTTCTTTTCCAAGAGCTTTAGAGCCATATAGAGCCACATCACTGATCTAGAACTATTTCTCTGAAAATATAACAACTTTGCCATTTAAGAATATTTCTTTTTTTAGACAACATATGGCAGCAATGAAAGTTCAAAGGATGTTATCATCTTTCGTCTAAACTTAAATGGATATCTACCATCAATTGTAAAATTTCTCCCAATGTGGTAGCCTGCAGTGCAATTTTAAATTAAAATTGATTAGTAAATTGTAATAATTATAAAATTATAAAATTGAATGGTAATTATAAAATTGATTTATTTAAATTAAAATTGGCAACAATGAAAGTTCCAAGGATCTCGCCATTTTTCATCTAAACTTAAATGGATATCTACCACGAAATGTAAGTAAAATTTCTGATAATTCGGTAGCCTGCAGTGCAATTTTAAATTAAAATTGTTTTATTTTGTTCTACATGTATAAGACATAACATATCATCGCAAATATTGTGCTTTTATGGTTCGTTATTATTGTTTTGAATTACACACAAACAGTTTTTGAATTATATAAATACTTATTTAGTTCTTATTAATTTATCAGTAGTCTAAACACGATGACTATTGAATAATTGGGATAAAAAAGGGATGTATTTATGATTGAAATAAACTAATTACATTACACAAGAAAGGTTAAAAATTCAACATGTTTTTATAATTTCAAGCTCTAGTTTGCTGAATTTTTAAACGCTTTATAAATATCCCCAAAGATTGTTTTAAAAGTGGATAGGATTAAAAAAAGTTTTTTTTAACATATTGAATTTTTTTATTTTATTTTATTTTTTAATATAAACATCAGAACTCTAATCTACTGGATTCTAGCTTTTTTTTCAGGCTGATTTGGGTCAGAAGCAAATAAAGTGGAAGTTAAGCTGTTATTAATTGACCAGTAGTCTAAACATGATGACAGTTGAATAATTAGGAAAAAATAAACGGGAAGTATTTATGATTTTAATAAACTCATTATACTACACAAGAAAGGTTAAAATTTCAACTTGTTTTTCTAATTTTAAGCTCTGGGTTGCGGAGCTTTTACAATGGACAAATCGCTCACTCCTTTCAACAACGTCATATCTCAAAAATCGGCGATTTCTAGTTATGCTTGTTTTCAGAATGCCCTGAAAGAGTAGTATATCCCTGCAAGATCGTTATATCTCACCGCTCAATATTTCGCCGCTAGAGAGCAGAATTAAAATTTATTTTCAATACATTTCAATGTACGTTTCAACTTTCAAATCACTCTCCTGAAAAATCTCGTTTTTTGAGATAAGACGTTGTTGAAAGGAGCGAGCGAAATATCATCAACTGATTTCTAGCTTACTTTTCCAGCTGATTTGGGCCAGAATCGAATAAAGGGGGAAATTGTTTAAGTTTCATACAGCCTGAATCTCATTAAAAAAATAATTTATTTCCAACGTGAAGTTCTCGAAATAGACCAGTAATAATCGAAATTATCTATTTGTAATAATCTAATTAAAACAGTCAAAGCCTCCATAGCTGAGACTGAATTAATTCCTCGTAAGTCCTCACAAATATTTGTTTACTAATCAAGTGTATCAAAGGATGCATCGCATAGGGTGACCAAAATCTCTTCTTCCCTAGCGATCAAAGTTTCAGGCTGTTACTAGCGCCCAAATAACTAAGTCACCTAATGTTCCACAATCACGCGCCTCGGTCATCCATCATCGCACGCGTAATGAAGGACCCTTGTCCAGGCATCGGGACATCGGAACAGGAAGATACTTCTGTTCCTTCGATCACTCCCATTGTTTGGGGGTAAGCAATGGACATAAAACGAACGTGATCTGTATCAACGTTACGGCAAGAAATAATGCAGACGTCGATGGTTTGTTGGAAAACCGGGATGTGGGCTTTCTGCGGTTAAGGAAGAATAAATATCAGTATGCATTTCATGAATTATGCTAGAATATATTTTGAGATCATATGGTGTGCATGCCGATTGTGATGGAAATAAGACGTGAATTTCCCATCTTGCATTAGCAGAGTGTGTCATCAGTAGAGAAATAATTACAAGATAAAAAGAACTTTTTATATACCATGTTTTTAAATTTTCTGTTGAATCATATAAACTTGACAATTCTATGTATTAATAAATACTTTTTTTAAATTTTTTTTTGATGAATTATCCCATCAACTTGAAGAAAATGAAGTTAATTGGAAATTAACTTTCGTTTAACTTTTCGTTCCCGTTCCGGCCGATAGATAGCTGCACCAGTCTACAAAACAAAATTAACTGAAAATAACTGAAAATTAATTTAATTCTGGTTAAAGATGGCTAAAAGTATTAAAATAATGCACTGTCATCGTGTTCTTAGCTATTCTAAAAGTTTCAAATGTCTAGCTAGTCGGGAAGTTTAGTTAAAAATCGATTGCAAGATTTGGACTGCGCAAACACACACACACACACAAACAAACAAGAAATCGAGTTAATAAAAACACGGTAATAACGATTAAGATTAAAAACTATCTTAAAAGTTTTCTTATAAACACTTATATCATTGAAGCATCTTGCTTCCATTAAACAGTAAATGCAGTGAACAGAGCGAACCGCTCTTTACAAATAGATCTGAACTATATGCAGGGTGTTGCCGAATTTCACTAACAAATTCAGAGGGGGGTGAGAGTATGCATCAAGGCGTGCAATAATCACATAGGAATGTATGACCGGAAACGCAAACCTGACGCTGGAGGGCGCTGTTTACTTAATCGGACCATACCTTTTACCAACCAGATTGGATGGCCGGAAATATCGCATTTTTCTGGAGGAGGTAGAAAACTCAAAAACAAAACAGAATTACTTAGGAATGTACGACCGGAAACGCAAACCTGGTAAAGTAGATGATAAACAAAGATGCAGAAATTTTGACTTTTCATTTCTGCATTCTGGGGTTGGTAAAAGGTATGGTCCGATTAAGTAAACAGCGCCCTCCAGCGTCAGGTTTGCATTTCCGGTCATACATTCCAATGTGATTATTGCACGCCTTGGTGCCTACTACCACCCCTCTGAATTTGTTGGTCGAGTTCGTCTACACCCTGTATACTCATACTCACATTTGCATATTACGCAGTTTAAATTACAGTAAAATACACATACTCACATTTGCATATTACATAGTTTTAACCACAGTTAAGTAGAAAAATGATTCAAACATAGGTAAAATAAATTATGACGTCATTTTCAATTCAGCTGTCGATATAGAAAATGACGTCACCGATCTCGGCAGAGGTGAACCTTTGGCAGTTTACGAAATAATGATGGGAATGAGACACCTTAAATTAAGTAAAAAACAAAGTTTCCTCACACTGAAGCATTTCATTTTTGATAATAAGAATAGAAAATAATTAATTTTCAATAAAATTTAAATTGAAGTTTGCCATTATATATTTCAAATTGCTTTAATCAGACTTATTTTAATAAAATTTTTAGTATCACTCCAAAGTATGTTGTATGTAGAAGATCATAAATGTTATATTTATAATCATATGGTTAAAAAGCAATCAAAATTATATTTTTTTGCTTTAATTTCGCAGATAATTTTTTTCTTGATGCCATTAATGATCGACAAATCCAATTTACTTCTCATCTAAGACGTAATCAATTTCAACAACAAGATAAGTTCCCTCTCATGCTCCAAATTTGTGACTAATCTTTCCGAGAATTCTAATAAAAATGTAACATTAGTGGAATTTTTATATCAGGATGCGATCATGTATGATTTATTTTATTATTTATCTACTATTAGGATATGTTTTGTCAGATTAATATTTTCTTCATAAATTGGAGTCTTTCTTTTATTTTTACATTATAAATAAAACTTTGAAATAAGTAATGAAATTATTAAAATATTAATTTTTCATTCTTTATTGCCATTTAAATAAAAGTAAATACTTTAATCGTTGCTGTATGTAATGCACGTTAATCGCTCGCAATCTTTTACACAAATGGCGGGAATTTTCATAAAACACGGAAGGGAATTAGTAATTAATTAAACACATAACAAAAGAATCTGAGCAATATACAATGGTGTAAGAAATTAAGAGAATTCGAAGACTTGGTCGATTATCTCTAGAACTACTGTACCGATTTTAATGAAATTTGATATGTACCTACATTGATACAATATAAAACAAATAACCATTCATTAATTGTAATACACACGCATGATCGTTCGTAACACTCGTTGGAGTCGGAAGGTATGAAACAGCGGTTGCAGAATAAAGATAAAAAATGGGTTAATAGGGGGTATGGTCCCCTCTTACAGATATACAGGTCTCGCAGCGTGATTTCATACTTGAAATAAGGCAGTATATCATTTCTTGTAGCAATTGGTCCCACTCGTTCAGCAACGCTGTTTTCATTCCCTGGTTGGTTCTTGGAGGGGGGTTGCGAGTTGCAATTGCCCTCCCCAGAGCGTCCCAGACATGCTCTATAGGGTTAAGGTCTGGAGATCTGGCTGGCCAATCCATCCGTCGAATATCCTCACTCTCTAGAAATTCGTCGACCAGAAGAGCTCTATGTGGCCTCGCGTTATCGTCCATTAAAATGAACTCAGGGCCAACTGCACCACTGAAAAGGAGAACATAGGGCTCCAAGACCTCATCCCTATACCTCACACCAGTCATAGTGCCTCTTTCAAAGACATGGAGAGGTGTGCGGCCATCCAACATGATGCTTGTCCAGACCATTAAACCTCCTCCGCCATAATGGTCGATTTCGCGGACATTGGAGGGTAGGTAGCGGGTCCCTGGTTCTCTCCATATGAACGTACGGCGAGAATCGGTGTTTAGGCTGAACCGGGACTCATCAGTGAAGAGAACGGTCGCCCATTGATCCATACTCCAATCTCTATGCTCTCTGCACCATGATAAACGGATTCTCCTGTTCGTATAAGTGAGCGGGACGCAAACAGCAGGTCTTCTTGCAAACAACCCTCTCTCATGAAGTCTTTTGGAAACAGTCACCCTGTATACACGGGTTCCTGTGGCTGCATGCAAGTCACGAGAGAGCTGAGAAGCTGTAGCACTCCTGTTACGCCTCGCTATAATCGACAAATGGCGATCTTCTCTGACCGTCGTGGCTCTTGGATGACCTTTCCCAGGCTTTCTCTCGATGGATCCGGTATCCTGGAACTGTTTCCATAAATTAGACACGACGCTGGGCGTTAAATTGAACTCTCTACAAATTTGGACTTGAGATTGGCCTGCGTCTAGCCTTCCCACAATTCGCCACTTCATTCCATCATCTAAACGTTAGTGGTTACTCAATTTTACTGTTACAATTTGAAATTAACCGATTGCTGCAAAATAACACCAAGAAATTCGCCGAGGTGTGCTAGCGAACGAAATGCGTCTTAACTTACGCGCGCTTATAAAGCCTGTTTCTCTACTGGCTCCGCCTACACACACGTGTACGCTTACGTATTTGACGTACAAGATTTGCATATTTGTCTAGAAGCAGTGGTTTTACATTCAGGTCAGTTCTTTTTATGAAATCCGATAAAATATGCAAATTCTCTTAATTTATTTCACCAGTGTATTATTAATTTCAAACTTTTATCTCAACCAAAGACCATTTAGTGATAAGTGATGTCACGACTGATGAAAAAAACTCAGTCCTCTTTTGCATCTATAATGCAAAGCTCTTACGCTTACATGCAGCTGAGAATTTATTGCATTTGTATTTGAAACACATTTTTCAAACGTATATGAATTATCGACTATAATGCCATTTTGTTTTGACTGTATCCCCTTTTCTTTTCACAAATTCAAGTTATAATTTTCGCTGAAAGTCTGTAGTAAATGACATCTCTAACTTTAGACGATATCACAATTTTGCGTGATCCAAAAGAACTGAGAAAAGTGGATCACAATCGATTTCCTTAGACTCTAGACAGTTTTATAGCTTACAACGTACTTTATTCATTCCCCCTTCCCTCCCAGTTTGAGTTCAATATTACTTTGGATTATTTCATAGGATTATGTGTACAATAAGAAGAAAAAGACTGAACTTTTGATCCACACTTATAGTTAATGCGAGTCATTATATTAGTCCTGAGCCTATATATAATAAACGGGAAAAATTTTCAATTGATGTTATCGTTGCTTATCCTTCCAAGTTTTCTCCCAAAATGCTCAAAATAAATTAAATTTCAGCAATACAGTTCCTAATCACACTTCCTAGTTATACCTTGAATGGCATAATGGTCCTGGATATTTTCATCGCTTTTGACCTGTTTCCTTTAAATTCTCTATTCAGTCTCTATTTTCGAATTTTCGTAACAATGCCTATCAACAAAGCTAGTCCCGAAAGATACTCTTCAGCGTTTAAAGCAAGCTTTAATAGTTGAAAACTATTATTCTTTAAGTAGCACGCATTTCAACAACTTGTCTGTAAGGGCTATTGAAAATGCTGCTATACGAGGCATTTAGTTTTGATGATGTTACTGATAAATCCTACAAATTGACAGCGAAAAAAGCATCGAATTAGACAGTTAAAAATACGTATCATAATTTTTCATGAAAAGTTCTTTTTTTATACCTTATTTTCCTAAAACCTCGTACATGTCTCACTTAGGAACTGAAAGATCCAAAGAAGCGGTCACAGGTATGCTAATCAGGCAAACGACTGAACCATTAGTGGAAGCGGAAGTATTGATTAGAGAGCGTTTATAACTCGAGCAGAGGATTCGAAACGAAGATGGTAACCTGAGACAAAAGATATCTACTGTTGTGAATGCTTACGGTACTCAACCCATTTTTTTTGTTAAGTCGGAGCCCCTTTATACTTACATAAAACTTTTGCGATTGTGCTTAGATAACACTTTTGCAATTTGTCTGTTTCTCGTAGAAGATATATCCCAAATTTTTTTTACAACATGAAGAGGTTGATTTTACATGCAAGATAGACCTGAATATGTTTTACTAACTGATATCTTTTCATATTCAAATTATTTGCGATTATTGTTTATAACATGTATATTTCACGTACAAAATAAGTAGGAATTTTTTATAACTTGTATAGCTATATTTCACATAAATAATAGATGTTTATATAACTGCATTTTTATTTTGTTTTTGAACAAAGAGTTCAGTTATTAAGACGTTATTGATAAATCCTACAAATTTAAAGTAACAAAAGCATTACTACAGATTGTGTAAAAAAATAAATATTACAATTCATGTAAAGAATGTCATTTATTATTAACAACGTTAAATAAGTGCTTTTCATTTCCATTTTAAGTCAAGTCAATTTTCTCCCGTTTAATTAAGTTTAACTTAAAAAATAAATATAATTTTTGGTTGAGTTAAAATAAATATTGACATTTATTTACAGAACAGGTGATAAAAAAATTTAGCTGATGGTAAGAAAAATTTTCTCAACAGAACAAAGATAGATCGTTTACAAAAAATCAAATCTAATTCTAAAAACTTTAGGAGAATTCAGGCCTTAAAAACAGGGTTTCGTTAAAAAGTAAAATAGGAAAAACTTCCTTAAAACTGATAAGGGAGTACAGGTAAATTTGGTGGCGTTTAAGCATTTAGGATGCTTAATCCACCCTTAATTCACATAAGCGTGTAGTTGTAAAAGGAATAAAGTGTTAACAACAGGCATTCAGTATTTTATAGCCCTTTTAGATAAACATTAAAAATGAGAGAGAGGTACGCTTATATCCAGAACTGAAGACGCGCCAAGGAGAAAATACGATTTTCAAATATGAATTGCAATATAATTATAGATGTTCCCCTGATTAGGTAGAAAATATTTTTTTTGTCCACTGGAAGTTTCATACAAAATTTTATTTATTTTTTATTTTTATTTTTTGAAAACAAGAAATAGCCTCTTAAATCCTTAAATCTCGATACTCTTTCTTTTATCGTTCTTTTCATTAAATATCGTAAATTTAGCGATATTAAGCAAAGAGTTTTTAACCTGAGCGTAAATTCATTCTCTTCATAATTAAAATGTTTATATTGCTATATCGCAAAAATTTATATAATTTTGAGAGCATCAACATAAAATCATCGTATTGTTATCATCGTATCGTATCAGTCTCAAGTTGTGTATCACGAATCCCAAGAGGTCCACCGCCCACAGGTGGGGAACTGCTGGTTTAGTCTAACAAATTCAGGAAGAAAAAAAACCGGTATTTTGTACCTCGTGTTGAGAAGTGTGTATTGGAAGATAGTGCAAGGAATGCAAGGCTTTGTTCACATTGCATCCGATGCGGAGCGGCGTGAGCTTTAACCAATCACAGAGGGCAATTCATTGACTACGTGATATGGTAAACCAATCACAGGTTATGTCATCAGTCACCAATAAAGGAACGCAAAGGTACGCTCCCGAAGCAATGTGAACCAGACCTAAGAAAGATCTGAGTTTTGGTTAGTTTACATATTATGATAACTTTACAATCGAACGACTGTCTATCTCTTTCAAGTGACACAAATAAGCTGTTTATTCTCACGATTGAGAGTACCTGTAGAGTTTTCAACAGTATACTAAAATTTAAAGTTCCGGAAATGCGGACGTGCATAACAGAGATTTATAAAGCAGACTTATACTTTTCAATTTAAAAAAAACCTGAGACCCAAATAGAAAATCAGTAGTTACGATTAACAATAAAACTATTAAATTGGGAAAAATAATAAAGTTATAAAATACTTCTTAAATCTACAATAGCACTTAAAACTGGCAACAATTTTTGGACTAACAGCTTTAGACCTATTCGGTGCACAGACCATAAGATGAGATTGTCTGTTTGGAGAAGTTATAATCGCCACAATTTCTTTAACGTTTCACTTTAAAAAAACTGTTCTCCGAAATACATGTAAATCTTTTCTTTTATACTCATATCTTAACGATAGAAACAGTAATTTTTCTTTCATAGAGATAAAAAAAATGTTTTGCAGTCTTAAATTCTTTTTACATTATTAATATAAAAGTAAGTCATTTTATACTGGGATCAGCAATTATTCTCGGGCAATATACGGAAATGAAAACCGCAAGAGAAAACTCAGTTTTTTTTCCTTTTGCGAACGATTTCTGTCCCACTTTTCCAAAGACATAATATCACTTTACTTTAAGTAGAAACATCAGCTTCATAAGAATGACATTAAGAAATGTGTATTTGATATAGAAACTCATCCGTTCATTTTTCTCTTTTATTACGAACTTTTATTGCTCGGATAGAATTGCTAGGAGAGAGAGGAAAGAACATTAGCAGTCTCAAATGAGAGTGTGGGATGCGTTTACATGCACTCATTTAGCATTACTGACGGCTTTTGTGTCGTCAGTGGGAAATGGCGGGTTTTTCCATGTAGTGTCTAATATGTTATTGGATTTATAAAACCTTTAACTGTAATGTAAGAAAGTAGATTTAAGCTTCCTAGAATTATTGCAACCTCCGAATTTTACAGATTTACTCTGCGGATGTAGAATTGTAAGTTCAAAAGAAACAAATGTAACTCTGTGCTGTCTGACTGTTTTCGATAACATAGCCAGTAATTGTTCGTGGATGATTTTTCTAATAAAATTATACGATTATAATGTCTGAATATTTCATGCATTCGATAAGAAGCTCGCTTATCAAGAGAGAGAAAAAGACAGTTTGGGCAAAGGAAGAATATAAACTAACAAAAACACGGAAGTCTACTATAAAATAAATATCCATTAATGTCATATCGTTTAAGTCACACATCCTAAAAAATTTTTATGGCGTTCCTATTTCTTATACTAAGGAAATGTTTTTGCATTGATTCTTGAAAAACTTGAATTATAAGAAATTAAAAGATGCAAACCTATTCTAGAAAGAGTGTTTTTCATGTATTTTTCTTACGCTTTTGTGTATTCTTCATGTGTAATCTGTTAATGTTGTGAAAGGTTCGTTTGTGTCCGAAACATCGAGACATACATAACATTAAAATAATCCACATGAATGAGGCATAGGGTATCTATAATTATTTTTCCAGTACATTTGAGAGTGTATGTGAAAATATAATGAGCTATTTTTGTTGAATTGAATTTTAGTCACATTTTAAGTTATTCTCTTATTTTGTTAAAAATAATTCTTTACTGGAAAGGCTTTTTAGAGACTCTAAACATTTTAATGCTGTCTTAGCGTATAACTTTGCGAGTAAGTATGCTTAAGGCTGCTGTGTACTAACCCTATTAAATTCGCTCACCTCAATATTAACCTATGGAGAAAATGTGTCTACTATTTACAGCTACATAAATGCCGATAACCCAATAAAAATGGTATGCTCAAATAGGCTGAACTTTTCTACACCTTGAAACAGGATTCATTTTATAAATTTCATACACCAAAGGAATTTAGGAGCTTTTAAAACACACCATACAAATATTTTCCCCTGAATAATTTAAATTAAAAAATATTATTTGCATTTAAAAAATGAAAAATATCCCAAGGTGTAAAATTTCTTTCTCTATTACGGAGTACAATAATTTTTTTAAAAAATCTCTGAATCCAAGTCGGTAATCCTTGGACACATTTTCTCCATAGGTTAACATTGAGCTGAGCGAATCCAATGGGGTTAGTACACAGCAGCCTTAAATGAAGAATATGTTTTGTTCCGTTCTCCAAGATTGTCTGATGGCTTGATAACATGCTTTATCTATCATCTCCTGTTGGCTTAATCACTTAGATTCAGTTTTGCAGAATAAACAATGGACCGACTACTTTAGGGAGAGTTCGATTGTTTTCAAGAGGTTGTGGGAAAAATTCAGAGACGTGAAGGACTTATTAACGGAAACTGAATTTTCCCCACAATTACACACCAGGACCTCAACGATAAATGAGACACCAAGCCAGGAAAAATATTCAGATATCCATTTCTGCATGTAGTGGAACCTCAATATATCGAACTTCAAGGGGAACGAGAAAACTTCGAATTATCGAAGATTTCTATATACCGAGGTTCGATTTATCGAGGTGATTTCTGACTGACTTCGATATATAGAGGTTCACACTAAAATAATTGTATACTCACTGAAGTTAGAAATCAAAATTATTTTTATCAAAATATTTTTAATGAAAACAATTTCGATATATAGATGTTTTCCTATAAAAACTTCGATATATAGAGGTGCCAAGCCAAGAAAACTAAAAATTCGAAACATCGAGGTCTTTCTGACCAGTCCTTCGATATGTAGAGGTAAAAATAACATGGGAGTGTCAGGCAGGGTTAAGAGAAATTGGAAAACTTCGATTTATCAGCGAATTCGATTATATCGAGGTTCCAAAGTAATATAATTTTCTGTATCTATAAGTTGATCCTACGTCAATTTGACTTAGGCCTTGATCACAATGCTTTGGAAGCGTAGAGTAGAGTCAATTCATTGGCACCGAGACTGTTGACATAAACTGTGCCTGGTTTAACGTATCACGTGGTCATTGCGTTTGAGCTCTGTGATTAGTCAAAATTTTAAATCTCTGAAGCTCTGTAAGCAATATGAACAAAGCCTTATTCATCGAGACTGCGCTATGAAATATATTTATGACTTACTTTATTTCCACTGCGTAATAACCTGTTGAGAACTACAATAATATGATGCGAGTCCTAAAATTCCTGCTATTTGTGAGTCAAGCATTTAAGGTATAATTTAAATTCATGAACTCATTGCATATTTAAGTACGGTATTATTTATACATTTCCTGGTGCACATGTATTTATTGCACATTTTGCGAAGGTGTGACGCTTCAAAGTAGACGTCTCTTCAAAATGTTATCTGATGTGGGTCCGTTAAGAAACAGAATTCGGTTCACAGCCGCAATATTTATTATAACAAGGGCAGACATCTAAGACATATTTACAGTTAACTTTCTACATCATCGTCTGATCTCTCAGTACAGAACTGGCCAAAAATGTCTACAGACTTCAAAAACTTCAGAGGCGTGCACAGCGCCCTCTTTTACCGAAATTCTCATTGGCCGTAACAGAATGGCGCTAGTATTATACCATAACTTACGTACTTATAATAGATCATCAGCAGGAGTGCTCATATGCAGACTAACTAATTTTCCATCTTTTCCTTCAATATAGCTCAAACACACGATACACGCAACTTTACCTCTGATTTATCGGCAATAAACAAAAATTATCGATCTTTTGCTTCCTCTTCTCGATAATTTATGCATTGAATTTTACTTCGCATAAATAAAAGCGAATATATAATTTAAAAAAAAACAACTTACAAGTAAATTTTATTAACTTGTAATAAATTTTTAGGCGCTGATTCACATATCATTCGACTACGGCTGAAGAAGCATGTATTAAAATTTCAGTTTCCAGTTAGCTTTAAATATTCCATGAAATACACTGAAGCGTCAGAGTAACTTGGATAGCTGGTCACTTTCGGAACATATAGCAATTCTCCCTTTCTCGGAAAAGCTTTCGTCCGCAAGCAGCTCGTATAGAGTGACAGGCATTTGTGGATGCTGACTTCACAATGAGCACGGCAGGATATCTAGAAACAGGTGAATTTAAACGAGGTATGGTAGTTGGTGCTCATAAGATGGGTCATAGCATTTTGGAGATACGGGTAAAGTTTAGATTCTAAACTTCGACTATTAGAATTCCGGTAAAACATCGAACCAACTTGCAATAGTGTGGACGTCGAGAGAGTCTGGGTGATCATAAATGGCGTCGTCTGTCGACAGTCATATCAAGCGAAAGGAGTGAATTTGGCACAATTAACAAAGCTATTCAATGCTGGGGACATCCACTGACATCAGCGTAAGGTCTGTACGATGCTCATTGCATGATATCAGCTTTAATAGCCGATGCTCAACGACATATCAGGCATGTTTTGCCAGTTTTTTTGGTATTTCAGCGTATAATTACATCTAAAAAAGGATACCATTTATGAGTATCTTAGCGAGAAAAGAACACGTTTATAAGTATCAGATCAAAAATAACAACTTCATAGGGAACCATAGGCAACAAAATGCCCGACGCGTCAGCTCAGATATCGAGGAGAAGTATTCTGTATATAGTTGATATACATTAAAAATCAAAATGTATGATCAGTTAATTTATCTACTTTTTTATAATCACGCTAAAAATGATTAATTATTAGTTTATTCTTTGAATTATACGTAAAAAGCTTCTATTTTAAATTTTCACCGTCGCCTGATAAGTTTGGCTCCTTTACTTCTTATAAAATAACTAATTCTCAAATTCGTAGTCTCATATTCGATTCAGGTTCAAACAACGTCATCAAGACCTTTTTCTCAATATCTATCAATGAAAGAGGTCGTGGATAACAAATATGCGTCACGATGACGTCATTTTTGCTCTGTAAAATATTGGCAGCCCCCAAAACTTCCTACGCATTTTACATTTTCCGAAATTTGTCGGGTAAACCCTAGGCATAACAGTACGAAATTAGAATGCGTAGTTTATTCTCATCCTTTTGAACGGTAGACATGATCTTCGATTATTTTGCTATGATTTTATTTACTGCTTTCATATATTTGTCTCTTTGAATAAGTACTCCTAAAACAATTTATTGATATTTATTTTACTCGTTGATGTTTAAATATGTATGAAAATATTTTGCTTAATGAAAGGAAATACATATTTAATGAAATATAAATTGTAATTTAAGATGCTTATTCATTATTCATGTATTTTAATATTTCCAAATTTAGATTTATCACAAACATCTCGTAAACAAAATACGGAATTCAGTTGCATTTATAAATTTGAAAAAAAAATTTATATATGAAAATTTGTTATTTAGCTTAGAAACAATATGGCGCCGGGACACGATAGCTTGCCAACGCGCGTTGTTTCAGGGAAGAATCAATGTTTCGGTTTCTATGACAACACAGGTTATATTTATACCTCTTTCTTGGATGATTCAATCAACTTAACTCGTGATCTCTATACGGTGTTTTTTCAATCAATAACTGTTTTAAAAATTCATACTTTTCTTTAGAAAATTGTTCCTGAAATTTTTTTTTCCCCTCCCAGCTCAGGTCTCTAAATTTTTGGACTCAAGACGATGGCTCGAAAGATATCATCTGGAAACGTTGCTTTCAAATTGCGAAGAGGTCAGCCAGATTTGCTCTGTGCACCTGATTATAAATCATGCGAGCATTTGAAAGATACACTGCTGTCAACATACACAGCGGATTTTAAGGTGAGATATTTGATCTCTTTTGAGGAGATGTGATTTATCTGTTTAAGCTCTCATTGCTAATATTATTGATTTAAACTTCCAATGCATGGGGTATTAATAAATCTATAAACCATAACTCATTAGACTGAATCCAAGTTAATACTAAGGTCGTCAAGAGGATGATACAATTGGACTAATCTGTTTCACAACAAAATAGGGTGCCCCCGCCGAATTGGCGATAAAGTGACAATATATATGTATGTATGTATGTATGTATGTATGTTTGTATGTTTGTTTGCATGTATGTATGTTTGTATGTTTGTTTGCATGTATGTTTGTATATTTGTATGTATGTATGTATACAGTATGTATATATGTATGTATATAGTATGTATATATGTATGTATGTATGTATAATGTATGTATGTATATATGTATATATGTATATATTTATATATGTATGTATGTATGTATGTATGTATGTATGTATGTATAATGTATGTATAATGTATGTATGTATGTATGCATGTATAATGTATGTATGTATGTATGTATGTATAATGTATGTATGTATATATGTATATATTTATATATGTATGTATGTATGTATGTATGTATGTTTGTATATATGTATGTATGTATAATGTATGTATGTATGTATGTACGTATGTGTGTATCGCAATCGCGCCAAGAAGTGCGCCAAGGGGCACCCTATTCTGATGTAATACCGTATAATCTGTTAAAAATTCTAGTATTACCTGTCATCTTATTAGTGCATTTGTTTCTTTTATGCTAAAGATTAAAAAGAAAAGTTGTGTGATTAGTACACATTTTTGGATTCAAATATACAAAATTTATTTCCATTGTTCATATTATATTTACTATCCAAGAATTTACCAAACATTTAGCTCATAAATTATAGTATGGTGCCAAAAAGTAAAACACGCGACCTAGTAATTTCGAGCCCTCACGTTAAAATTTGAAATCGCGCCAAGGTCGGACCTCTAACAAGGATTTTACGAGCTTACAAATTAAAATAAATTGAAAACATTCTCGTAGATTTGAATATCATTTATATTTTATAATCTAAGCGTATTTTCTGAATTAAAAGTTAATTTTTTTAATACTTAACTGAAATATAGCAATCTCCTTAAAATAAATTGTTTTAACTTTAGTTTGTGTTGTGAGAGATATTGTTATAGTAAATGACAAATAAATGTTAACCAAAACTAGGGGATGACAGGAAGGAAAAAGATCCTTAAAAGATTCACTATAAAATTGAAAGTAACTGTAATTGTTCATAGCTATTTTATAGTGGATTTTCAAGGGTTTATCTTCCCTAACAAATATAAAGATTAGCAGTCAAACGTAAGTAAAGGTGAAATCTTTTCGTATACCTAAATAGCTTAGCTCTTTTACGTTGTCATGGGTACAACGTAATCCGTAATATTGCAACTTTAAAATTTAAAACCATGGTTCAAAACTAATTTAAATATACTTCCTTAAAATAATGAGTTTTAACTTCTGTTCGCGTTTCGGAATTAAGAGTGTGGATGAAGGGGCAGACATTTATTTATTATTTCTAGTATATTCTCTGGTATTCTGCTGTAGTCCTTAATTGCTGTCTTTGTACATCTGATGTGGGCGTAATGAAACAATTGAATATGTCAGTATTGCATTGTTCGAGTGTCAATGGGGCAGCCACAGTAGATATTTTTAAGAGTTATTGAAAACCTATTGCGCCTGCGTTTTACCTACCCGAACGTCACATGCTCCTTATCGGATGATGGCCGAATACCTAGGGCATTGGCCTTGAGTAGCAGAGTCTGTGGGTTCGAGTCCCACTTTTGGAATGGACGTTTGTAGCCGTTCGGAATCGGCTTCAAGCAGTAAGTCCCGGTTTAATTAGCCCTCGTGTAGCAAAAGATTGACCGTAGCGCTCCAAACCAAACCTAATCCGTACTGTGAAACTATTGAAACTAAGGTGTGTAAATAGAAAAAATGTTGGTTGGTTAGTTATTTGAGAGAACAACGGTATTTTTTGCCTACGCGAGACTGGTACCTACTGCTTAAAGCCGATTTAGAACGGCTACAAACATCCATGCAGCAGTGGGACTCGAACCCACAAACTCTGGTACCGATTAGGCCATCGCCCGGGAAAGAATAAAGAAGACGGATTAATAGGAGTTTAGGCGATTAGTTTATGCACTGAAATATTGTTCTAGATTGCTGTGTTTGATTGCCAGGAAGATTTTAGACGTAACCGATAAGTTAATTTTGTCAAAATAGGTGACCACGTTCAGTTAGATGAAGATTAAGCTATTGTAGATCAGGTGTATATACATATAGTATAGCGAAAGACACTTTAAAATTCTGTCTTCTCGCAAGTATATTTTAAACAAATTTAATAAATTTCAATTCTTAGTGAAGACCTAAAGAGAAGTTCTATACATTGAAAGAAAGAGAAGAATGAAGTAAGTGCTCTGTTTCATTAAAAAAAAAACGCTTCCTTCAAGAGGAAAAAAAATTTTTTTTAGCAACATGTACTGTTTGGATTTTAAGGACACTTACTGCATTCTAATTCAATTTGTAGTGCCTAGAGATATATTATGTTAAAAAAAACAGAATAATTATTTTGAAGGTTTTCATCAGATATTTTTGGAATACTCGGAGGGTAATGCGGGAAGGGAATCCCTTGTGGAAAATGTGCTTTGCAATAAAAGCGTCAGTTCGAATGTATTTAATTACGCTGTTTATGGCATACCCGGATATGTCCAGAGTTTATCGACTGAATGTAAATTGATCTTGATTGAAAGAGCCTGGTTGAACTCATCAAGGTCATCTATGCTAAACTTCCGTGCACCCAAACACATATAAAGACTACCTTAGAACATAAATTATATCCAAATTTGAAATGTTCATAAGATGGATCAACTTACACCGCATAAATGTAGCTGCAGTTTATAGTGTTTCATTGATAAATAGGCAAAGAACACTTGCCGAACTATGTTGCTTATAAGTAAATTAACCTACAGTATTATTAATGATTTTAACAATTTTATTTTTCTGTCCACTATGAGTTAGTTCTTTTGTAATTATGAAAATAATGTGCCAAATTTACTCAAATACGTATGCTTGAAATGAAAATGTTAAAAACATTTTTTTCTGCAAATATAACTATTATTCAAAGGACACATATGAGGCGGTGAAAGGCAAAGTGGTGTAAGTCACATTTTCAACCTTTTTCATTTGAGGGTAAAAATGTAATCTCCATGTTCAGTGTATAGTGGAATTGCATATAGTTATTATTTGCAATATTATAATAATTATTTGGAATTATATTTTTTTTCAATTCATGGTGGAATTTTTTGTAGTTTTGATATAAAACTCTTATGACTTACACCACTTGACTTACTGACTTACACCATCTTGCCTTTCACCGCCTCATATATTAAATTGTCTTCATGTTCTAGTACCTATGAATGTCAGCATTACAATTTTTTTAAAGGCAGTACATTATGATTCTGATAGCAGAAGTCACAGAGAAATACAAAAGGATATACCCAATAGAGCGCAGCGGATATAGCTTCATAACTTAAAGGAGCATGGTAACGAGATTTAAAAAATCAACATATAGTCTTCCTGTGGTTAGTGTTGACCTAAAGACAATCAGCAGAGTAATTTATCATATCACACAAAGGATCCCACTCGATAAAGGAAAGTGAAATATTTTATAACTTGATAAGAAAATGGGATGCAGGAATAAAAAGAAGGCGTTGATGGTCCTCTGAAAAAGTAGTAAAACACAGAAATTGTTAATCCTATCACACCAAAAAACATACTGAAGAGAGCACGGAAAAATCGCTGAATATAGAATAATAATAATAAGATAGAATTGATAAAAACATAGCTCTCGAAAGGAAAATTATAAATGAAATATTTCCCCTGAAATCACAAGCTGGGACTATAGGCATTTATCTATCTGTAAGAAGGACCGAGTTTTGTTAGCTCAAACTTTTTAACCAAAAGCACCGTGTTGCTGCAACTACATTTCGTAGTATGTAGGACTTAGGGAAATACCTTTGTGTCTAAATGGAGGTACGAGGGAAATTTTAAAAAATTCAAGAAACATTTAGGATTGGCTCCGGGTAGAGGTCGGGGCTTGTAGCAGAAGCCAAAGGGGAACCCATTGAATCTACCAAGAAAGACTCCGTGGAAACACAGATTTCATCAATCATTGTTGAATCACTTATTTTTGTGAAGGGGGTGCTGCCCACGTGATGTAGTGGTTAGCGTTCTGAGTTGCCACGCAGTGGGCTTGGGTTCAAATCCCGAATAAGGCTTGGTAGTTTCCATGTCGTCCCCTCATAGGGAGCAATGCTGGCTCAACTAAAGGCTGCTCTAATAATAAAGAAGGCAGTAAATTGCGGTGAATAACAAAAGGCGAATATCTAACGACAAAGTGCCTCTGCATTATACATAAAAAAAAATGTAAAGGCTTGAATATCTCATTCTACATCCATTCCCCGGGATAGGTTCATTTAGGTAACTATGAGCGATGACTTATAATGCCTCCAGCATGTTTTGTGTACCAAAGGTTCACATATTAAAAAATCTTTTCGTCAGATGTTAATTTTTCTCCAATTTAGGATTTCCTCTATTTAGTGCACCAGTGTCACTTGATTTTGATAAAAGAACTAACTTTTTATTTTTTGAATTATCTTTCCTATGTTTACATTAATGTGTTCTTTAATTTTTGTTGCGATCCATTAAGTAGATCCTTCACCATATCGCTCAAAGCAATGACAGAGAGAGAGTTAAATTATACCTACTCTATATAGTATGTCACTAATATTTGAGAGTCTGTCTCTGTGGTGCTCTCTGGATTATGCCAGCTGACAATCAAAGACCGAACTAATAGCTAGTTGTACTGTGTATTGTTTGATATCTCACAATAAATTTCTGAGAAATTTGGACAATACCTTTTCGACATGTTGAAGCTTCAAAACACTTTCAAACTGACAAAATGTGGCTTGTTAAGGTTTGAAACACATAGTTTCTGTTATAAAAAGTTTTCATATGAGGCGGTGAAAGGCAAAGTGGTGTAAGTCAGTAAGTCAAGTGGTGTAAGTCCAAAGCATTTTACTTCAAAAACTACAAAAAATTCCACTATAAATTGAGCAAGTTATAATTCATAATAAGTATAATAATATTACAAATACTAATTATTTGCAGTTCCACTATAAATTGAACAAGGAGATTACATTTTTGCCCTCAAATAAAAAAAAATTGAAAATGTGACTTACACCACTTTGCCATTCACCGCCTCAATATAGCTCTGACATAAGTGTTTTAACATTATTATTTAGATGTTTTGTGACTACGGCCACGAATTAAAAAATATTAAAATTTTTGTAAAGGTTTGATTTCTAAAGATGCCAAAATACAATTCTCAGAAATTAATGCTCGAAGTACGTTATTCATATATCAGTATTTCCATGCTTGTATTTCTTCAATGAACTGTTAGTTTACCATTCTTTATACGGATTATAAAAAAAAATTTCAGAAGAATCGACATGTATTAAAAAAGATTTAAACATCTTGATTTCTTCCTTTTCATTAACTTAAATACTTCTTGGAAGAAATTTTTGACAGCAAATATATTTTTGTAGATATAAAGGGAGAACTATTACCTTCAATTACATAGTTTGGTGGACAAAAAAGCAATTAGTTAATATGTTTAGAAACTGAAAATCAGTTACCTAAAATTTAATTAGATTGATAGAAAAAAAAGTATTCGAGTTCCTTTAGATGCTACCCCTACATTTTTCAAGGAATTTCTTTGAAGTCAATAAAATAAACAATCCACCAATTTCTGGGAATAACATTTTATGACGAATATCTGACTTCCTTTCTTTCTGAGTACGAAGAATATAAAACAGACTTTTAATGAAAAACCATGAAAGAAAAGCCTTGAATTATAGAAAAGACTTTTTATTTAAGGCTTTATGTGTTGTTACAATAACTGAGATGAAATGAATATAGATTTTTCTTTGTGATATACCTCATTCAATTCGATAGCGATGTAGGAGAAGGATATCGATAAATTAAATTTAAAGAAATTGATATGATTTTGCGAGCCGGTGACTATAAAAGAGAAGAATACACTTACTTCATAGCTAAAACTTCTTTAATAAAGATCTTCCCCAGATATCATGCTGATTCGATTTCGCAGAGTATTATATTTCGCCTGAAAGAAATGAAATGAAGTTGAAGGAAGGGAATATACAATATGTTACACAAATAAAAGCAGTATTCTTTAAAATTTCCTATCCTGATATTATTTCTCTAATAGGAAAAAAATTTGGTTAAACTCGCTATTCCTAGGTATAAGAAGAAAAAAAGTATTTGGGAATTTGAAAAGCACTTATGGCTTTTTCATCAGGAGTTGAGTAAGAGATAATGCAGACTACAAGAAATATCATGCAAAATGGTGCCAGAGATTGCCATTTCCCAGTAGAAATCTCATCGTTATAAAAATTTGGTGCACGACAGCATTTCTGACCATTAGATTAATTCAGCTTCGAAGGTTTTTCTTAATATTTTCGCCTTCATTTGTTGCTTGGTATTTCGTAACCTTTCCTAGTTTTTTCATTAATCTTTGTCTCCTCCTCTTTTTGACAGTTTCCTCATTTTGACAGTTTGCACTCTTCCGAGTTCTTCTGTTGTAGAATGGTAACACTCACTGAATGCCATTTTGATTCTATTGGTAACAGTATGTGTGATATTTTTAGCTCTTGGTAAATGAGGCCGTGAATTTCTTTATGCTCATTTATGTCATTTTATTGCTTTTCTTCCCTAAAAATGCATGATTAATTTGATTCACTTTGCTTTTACAGACCAGTAAGAATATCAGCAAGTGCAAGCGAAACGGGAATTGTAGTGATAAAAAAATAATTCTTCGGTAAAAACTTTAAAAAATAACAAGAAAAAAGTTATTAACTAAATCCCAATGCAAATTTAATATATATATATATATTTATATATCGATTCCGACTCATTCCCATATATACATATATAAATTCAAAGATTGCTCATTCCAATTTCCCATGCACTAGATATGGTCCAATATAGCAACTAAGGCCATTAAGGATTGAATCCCTGCCTGTGAATAGGATGGCACCACAATTTAGACCGTGTATCCCCCAGGCGTGACATCTGGTGGGCTCGTACCTTCTCCCTCTCTCTCTGACATCACAGAACTTTTCAGCCGACTGAAACGTGATCATATCCTGCCTAGACAACGTGGTATTTAATGGCGTCGTTGAGATTCAAACCGAGCACCCCCAGTCCGAAGCCCAACGCGTTATCACTAGGCTACTTCGGGCAAAAAGATTGCTCATTCAATAAAGTCCTGAAAAATAAATACAGCTAATTTACAGGTTTTTTTTCGAACTGGTAATCAAGAGCTTAAAATTCTCAGTATTATGATTAAAATAATTATTTAGAGCATTACCGTAACTTGGTAGGTGAATCAGGAGCATCCGCCCAGGGGCCACTTTGAAGGAGGGGCCAAAATGCTGTATTTGTTTTATTATTTCCTAAACCTAATTAATTAAGGGGCCGAAGTGCAAATTCTTGCACTTGGCACAGGAATGTCTAGTTACGGCACTGATTTAGAGCATTCTTTCTTTGTTTCAGAAACCTCCACTGCCCACACCACCAGCTCGCGGGAAGCGCCAAGAACTCATGGAACGTTTCTTATTCGAGAAAATCAGCGCAGAAATTGCTAGAGAGGTATTTGCACCTCGTGCGTCGCCCTCTTACATCAGCACAACCCACGATCACTTCGATGTACCTGGTTTTGACCCCGATGCCGGACTACAACCATGCTTCCAGTATTCTTTGTACTCAGACCCCGTCCTGACGTTTTGGTCAGAGAACAGGAGGATTGTCCCCGGGGTGACAGTGCCAGATAACCCTACAAGGAACTTCAATAACAGTCTCAAATTCACCAAAAGTCCAGCGGAAAGATTCGATGGTGGTGAAGACTGGTGATACCGGAAAGAAATGCTTTTGTGTAAATATTTACAATAGTAGAAAACACAACAGTTACGAATTAATTGTGACAGGTCAAGAATGTAGACTTTTTAATTCTCTGCTCGATTACAATTGAGTGTTATGCCTCAATCACGACAAATCATCAGTATTAAAATATATGTACAAAAATCACTGAAAATTGTAGCATAGATGCTTTGCAGCAGATTATAATATATATATATATATATATGTAAACTGTTTCCTTTTTTAATTTTTTCATAAGTTTTGCAAATACATAAATATTTAAATGATATAAAAAGGTTATTTCTCTTTTCTGTTTCACACCCTTTGATGCAAAGATAAATATTTTAAGAGCAATTTACTCTGAAATTTTTCGTTTGATATATGCTTTTTTTTTGCACTTTTCGGACCATCCAATTCAAAGTTATAAGTGATTTATGTGATTTTCTAACCCTAAAAATGTAGCGTAATTGAATTATTTCAGTGAGAGCTCTCCCTTGAGAAATCATGGAGTTGGTGAGCAAAAAGCGTCTTTCAGCCGTAAAATAATTATGAAATTTCGTAAATATTAATTTTGTGCGGAATGTTAAGAATCTTGTAATCTATTTACTTCTCCTCAATGAACTATGATATATATTATTATGAATGAGACAGAGTACAGTTTGGAAAATATCAAAGGGGAAATGTTATCTTGACAGATGATTTCATGTTAAGTCATAATGTCACGCAGTTGTTTACTGAGAATCTGAAACTTGTGTCGAGTATAATTATAAGATAGAAAGAACTTTTTATATACCATGTTTTTAAATTTTCTGTTGAATCATATAAACTTGACAATTCTATGTATTAATAAATACTTTAAAAGATTTTTTTGATGAATTATCCCATCAACTTGAAAGAAAATGAAGTTAATTGGAAGTTAACTTGTGTTTAACTTTTTGTTCCCGTCCCGGCCAATAGATGGCTGCACCAGTCTACAAAACAAAATTAACTGAAAATAACTGAAAATGAAATTTAACTCTGGTTAAAGATGGCTAAAAGTTTTAAAATAATGCATTGTCATCGTGTTCTGGGCTATTCTAAAAGTTTCAAATGTCTAGCTAGTCGGAAAGTTACTTACAAATCGATTGCAAGATTTGTACGGGACAAACACACAAACACACAAGAAAGCGAGTTAATAAAAACGTGGTCAAAATATAGGAGAATTGAATCCATGCTTTAGTCACCGTTTGCTGATACAAACGTAATGTTACGCATGTTTGGTACCGCCCCTTTTACTATTTTTCATTCAATTCCTACTATTAGTTCAAACTATCCCTATATTTATATATCTTGTTCAAATTTTGAATCGTTAATAAAATACTTTTTATTCATCCACTCAAGTTCAAATACATTTTTTTAAACTTGTAGTGGATGACACTTGATGTTAATGGAGTTTATTCAAATATTAATTCATTAATTAAATTTAACTAATTAATTTTAGTTTTATATGTGAGAATGAAAATTCTCGGCAATAATGGTGTTCACAGAATCGAGCCAATATCAGTGCAATTCCCCGCCAAACTCAATTCCCCGCCAAAAAGTAACTAAAATAAAATTTTTCTTTGCTGACCTAAGTAGGAACTGACTTTAAAATTTTTTTTAAATATTACTTGTTGACGGGTAGTAAGCTGTTACCAGATATAGGACCCCCAAATTATTGAATCTTGAAGTTGGGTTTCTATGAAATAAAGCGTATTCACGACTCAAGTGCTCGCTATATCTATATCTACCGAGTGAGCCAAAAGTTCGTAAAAACTTTAAAAATTCATAAAAAGGTAAGAAATTATGCCAAAGAAGTACAGTTTGCAAGAAAGTGCTCACAAGGAAGTCGGATTTTCGTTTAGCAGCAAAATAAAAATTTAAAAAGTCACTGATAGAGTCACTGGTTCAGCTTTGCGAGCACTGCTACTCCCCGTGGACGATTCCGCCGCCTTATTATTCATAACGGTTTCCACCGCAGTAATGCTGCCCTCCACCAACCAGGGTCTTCCACTTCGTGACCGATCCTCCAAATCCTCGTGTATCACGGTCATTTATTGAAATATTAATTTGCATAAATCTGCTGAATCTTTTACATTCTACTGCCATATACCGGTGACTTTTTTAACTTGTTTAACTTTTTAAACTTTTAAAGCTTTTTAAAAACCTTTTTAAACTTTTTTTGGCTGCTAAAAAATCCGACTTCCTTGTGAGCCCTTTGCTGCAAACCGCCCTTCTTTATCTTGATTTCTTCCTTTTTTATATGAATTTTTAAAATTTTTACGACATTTTGGCTCACCCTACAGTATATATAAATGTATGTATGTATGTGTGTTCCAGCATACCTCTGGAAACTCTGGAGCAATTTCAACCAAACTTGGTACACATATGACTTACAATCTTGGGAAATATACTGAGGGTAAGACAGCCCTAGCACCCCAAGGGGGGAATGGAGAGGGGGTGACGTAAAAATAATCAAAAGCGACAGATATTAGTGTCAAATCCATAGTTTTTGGTGGTCGCTGAGATGGTGACTCTCCCGAAACCGTATAAGTAGGAATACGTAAATTTCGCATAAAAAATATCAAAATTTCACAAAAAAAATTTACAATATATAAAAGTTCGCATTTATTAAAAAAATCACAATTTTACTTACTTGGTTAGGTAAGTATCAAAATTCTTAGTTAAAAGCTAACATTGTGGTAGTCTCCCCATTCTCTTCCTTAAGTCTTTAGCAATAAGTACTAAGCAAATTTCGAGATCTCATTTAAAGACCGTGGGTAGTCTATGTTAATAAATTATTACTATTACCTAATTTTGCTTAAAAAGTCGTTTATCACAGAGTTTTCACCGGGAAGTAGTAAAAAAATAATTTTCGCATTTATTCGCTCATAACGACAAATTTCGCATTTATTCGCATCTATTTCGTAAATATGAAAATTACGTAGCCCTACCTATAAATACAAGTTCAGCCCCAATCGGCGTAGAGGGGAGAAGGGGGGGGGGTAAGGAGGAATAAAATGTCCAAAATGACCGAGAACAGTATCGAATCCATAGTTTTCGGGGTCACTGAGCGGATTGGTGACGCCCCCCGATGACGTTCCATGTCCATGTTCAGCACCATTTGCATGGCGGTAGGGGAAAAGGGGCGAAAAATAAGATGTCTGAAATGACCGAGATAAACCGAGATGTCCCAAATGCCCGGGCAACGCCGGGCAAATAACTAGTTGTTAAATAAATAAATCCGCAAATTTATTCAGCAGTATAGCACTTTGTTGAAAAAATTCAGACTTTGAATTCAGATTTTTTTTTAAACGTGGGATTACGTTTCTCAATAACGGTCCTTCGGAGAGAAAAAAAAAATTCTCCTGCGTCGAGAGTTATAATTTTGGCACCGCGCCAAACCCAGTAGCAGTAAACAGTTAAACAGAAAGGCCCCAAAATGCGTAAAAAAAAAAAAAGAGAGGTAAGCAAACGATAAGTAATCCTTCATTAGTAATCCGTGGTAGTTTCGTTAGAGGAGATTATCTGAAATATTTTTTTCAGTTCTAGATAAAAAGGGAAAATACTCTAATGTGTTCATCAGTGAACTGGAGTTCTTTTCGGGTACGCGTCCCATTCGCTGAGATAAAGAAAACTGTTTTTAGAATTTAGAAATCTATATTTTATCTGATTTATTCTACAGCTTCTTTGATCTGCTGTTTTAAGGAGCTCATATTGTTATTCAATTCTTCTGTTAGTTCCATGATAGCATGCAAGGTTTAATTTTTAGCAGAAGATGCGCTAGGTGGCTACACACTTTTAAAACATTAAAAAGATTTAAGTCTTAAACTTCAAGAATTTTCGCTACTTTTACAATTATGAAGAAAAATTGAAATGAAACTAAATTTAACTTTTTTTCTTTTTTACTGAAAATAGCGATTCATGTTTTTAATTAAGGTTCATATGTTTAACGATTATTAATTTAATCATCTGTATATATAAAACAGTTCCGTGACTGACAGACAGATAACACACAGACCAAACCGCTGGACCTAAAAGGCTGAAATATTCCATGACGATTCTTTTTATTGTGTAGGGTGCACTAAAAAAGATTTTTGAAAAAATTCTTCGTGGATTTTTTTAAAATTATATTCTTAAGCAGCTTTTGTAACATTTTTAAGTAGTGCATTGAAAATAATCATCTGGGGGTTATGAAACTTATATCACGACAAAAATCATAAAAATTCCTGAATGATATTGTTTTCAAATCTTTACCTCCATGTTTTGAGTTTTGGGGAATTTTTAAAGATTATTTTTAGAATTAACGAGTAATTTATTAAATGCTGATCACGAGATTTCTCTTCTTTTTGTGATACTTTGAATTAATTTTGCTTCACGTGCATAAAAACGAAATAAATTGACAAAAATAATATTAAAATACGGTAAAAGATAAAATTTAACCACTAGACAAATTAAGCTGGAAGTTTTTTAAGAATTTAATTCAAATTAATTAATTATTCAATTCTCTAAAAAGTAATTTCATTATTTTTTCATTGTAATTATCCTCCGTAGCGAACTCCGTTGCGAAACATGGGTATTCAGCTAGTTATTAATAAGTCTACTTAGGCAAACGAATGTGTCATATTCTAAGCATTTGAATTCAAAATAAGAATTCCGTACGCTTTCAAATTTCATACTTTTAGTCGGTTTTAATTTTTTGTGTATACCTTTTCTAATTGATAATGATACGTATATATTCAAGAAAGATTTAATAATTTCGTAAAACTGTTTTATGCTCCGGCTAATATTTCTGTACATTAATCATATGTCTGACTTTTCTATATTAGTTTTGAAGGACCATATAACTGCGTAAAATATCTAACTTAAATGCATAATAACGCCGTATAAGAGAAGGTTAATTAATTAGCTCATAATGCATGTTTATAAATTTTACTCTAATAACCTTGATTCATTAACCGAAACAAATTGCTATGGTGAATGAAGATGACCGAAAGGGATCCAGTTTGCTATAAACATAATTAATACTGCATAAATAAAACTAAAAAATGCGCGGTTAAAACGAGTTTGAATAAATATTATCTAGAAGGAACAAAGGAATGAATGTTTTAACGACCCTTTCTCTTCTGAAGTTGAAACGGCCGAAGAGATTCATCGAAAACAAATGCAACTCGAGACATATTAATGACAATAAAACCAACAGTAAAAACACCTGTTTTGTGAAAAGGCAAATTGCGTACCCTGCGTGTATGGGCATATAGCTTAAAAAAATATGTATTCATTTGCAAAATATACTAATCTTAGCTATAGAATAACACCAGCCCGTCGCAATTTTGACCTCTCAACTCAGGAAATAGTTTTGAGGTAAAGTGGAAGCCAAAGACCTGAAGTAACCTCTGTTTAAAAAACATGACAAATGAACTTGAGGCGTAATTATCTTTTAAAAATCTTGAGCGGACACCTCAACAGCCATCCGTTTGTAAAACATACATTCTTAGTTGTCTTTGCTTAGAAACACCAATGTTGTTCTAAAACAAAGAGAAGTTAAATATTTATTGAAAAGTAAGTTCACTTCAAAATTTTCCAAACATAAAGCAATGTAATGTAGTTATTTTGAGTTGTATTCTGTATTTTCATTTTATTTGTGTATTAATTTCTGCTTCAGAGAGTGTTTATAGAGAAAAGAATAACATTCATTATCCATATTACCGTCTTCAATGAAATATTAGTAATTTTCGATATTCATTATCAGTAACTTATGTTAAAATAGTACTTAAAATTAATTGGGAGGTTTACAAATAATAGCATTATTTGGATTAGGTAAAAACCAAAATATTAGTGAACATGGTGACATTTTTATACGTGATATTTCTGATTTTTGGAAATCAAACCGATTTGTTTTCTCGAAATTGCAGAAGTAAAATTTGTCGATAAATGGAATGAAAAAAAAAATGTATATTAATGTTAATAGAAGAAGCAAAAAGTTATCTTACATATAATATAATATTTAGAACATATAATACATATAATATAATATTACATATAATATAATATTCTAAATTTCCAGAAAATGATTGAATCCTCTACGGGACCCACCTTATTTAGGCTATGCCTTCGTTTGTTTATTTTCACGTTTAAAACTGTCTCTCTTCAATTGAAAGAACTGTAGCTGCGCTTTAATACAGAAGTTTTTCCTTTATGTCGATATCAGAAGATTAATTGTTTTTAATTAATTTATTTCCAAAATTAAAAATCGGCATTTATATGCATACCATGAATTATTAAACATTCTTCCCAGAATGCAGGGGGGTTATTAAAATACTGAAAACAGCGTGTAAAAAAGGTGAGTACCCTACGGCGTATGGAAATCAGGACTATGACGTCATCGAAGAGCAGAGGTAAATAATGTGGTGAAGTACGAGTGCCAGCTATCACGCGGTAGAAGCACAGCCGATAAAGAATTAGATGTTGTGGGATAAATGTGTAAAATATCGGGTCTGATTGACTCGCAGAAAGGTATAATTGGCCAAACGTTTGTGGGTTTTTTCTGTAAATAAAATGACACGTATTGGTGGTGTATCACGAGATTCCGTATCAGAGATTACGACACAGTACAAAAATGTATGAGGTTGCCACTAAACACAAAAAAATGTGCATGTCACACGAAGATTTGTGCAAGAGAAAGGAAGAACTCGGTATGGACTGAACGACTTGAACCAAAAAGTTTACTGTACAACAAACAACAGTAGAGGTGAATAGGAGTCTTAAAGATCCTGTTTCAGTAATATCAGTTCACCAGGAGCAGCATAAATCTGGTATATACGGCTTTGCTGCAGCCCTAAAGCCTCACATTTCAAACAACAATGCAAGATGCCTTATCATATTTTGCCACGAGCATAGAAACTTGAGTGCAAATGAATAGCAACGTATCATTTGGTCGGTAGAATCAGGCTTCATCGTGTTTTCTAGTGATGCCAGAGCATACGTTTGGCGAACATCTTCCGAAGCGTACCGTCGCGACTGCTTGCTTCCTATTGTCAAGCATAGTGTTGGCTTTCTGATGTTGGGGTATTGCTATCTCATGGCATTCCCTAAGACTCTTGATGGATCTTCAGCGTTCTGTCACAGCGGAAGCCTTCGGAATCATTCTGGATGACTATCGTGCATCGTGTGAGATGCGTCAACAAATGGTTTGAAAAATGTGAGGAGGCGATACTGCATTTATGTAGGCAAGCCTAATCGCCTTAACGTTATTGAACATTTTGGGGAACGTTTTGAGAGAAAGGTTTATGGAATGATTGAATGGAACCAAATCTCAATATCTTTTGTTCAGGACTTTTATCACTGATCTCTCGTCAAATTCATGCTATTTTGCAAACCAAAGATGGGAAAAACAGTCTATAAACAAAAAGTATTGGTAAAGTATGTATAGTTTCCTATATGATTTCGTTTTAAAACTCTTAAGAACTTCTAGAAACTATCAGCGATCCTAATATTATTAACATTTTAAAACAAATTAGATCCTAATCAAATACATGATTAGAAAGCGATACATATTATAAATTACTGAACTGAAAATTGAAAACAGTACTTTGAAAATTATAATGCACAGCAAAATGCATTTTCAGTAATTTGGTTATAGATTAGCTTATTCGCACTAGTAGCCTATAGTCTAAATGCAACAAATATAAATACAGTGCTGATTTATAGGAAATGTTGTCAATAAATGATTGTAAGGATGTGTTAATGAATAATTAATACTGTTTGGCATCATAGATTCATTCTAGTACTTTAATTCTTGTTTAACGAAGTTCTAGCATTGATACAGTAATTCTAAATAAGTGATAACATTCATATATGAAGTTATTCCATAGTATATCTCTAAAATAGTTGTTGTAAATTACCACGCAGTTTAACTAATGGGCCACGATGAGGACACAGACCCATTGTCAGATTTTTATAAATGATTATTCTTAAACATTCTTTTTGTTTGTAGCTCTAGCTGGTTTTCACTTAACTTTCAATAAATATATTTCTTATCTTGCACCAATATAAGTTAAAATTTGCCTCACTCGCAGAATACCCCAGTTCCTGTGGGATTTAAGTTTTTCTTTTCACTTTTACTTTTCTTTCCTGATGGCCATCCTGGCCTTATCTATCAACCTGTAAAATTAGAATGTGTCGTTCCTCTTTTTTATTTAACCAAGCGCGACGGATGAAGACGGAATGCGTTTCTCTATTTTGCGTTTTTAAATTCCTGTTAGTGATTAATTAGGTTTATAATTCACCATATATTCTTGCCATCACAGCTGGAGTTTTATGACTATCTTTGAATGTAGTTTTAGTTTATATTCAGAATTTTTGCTTGACTTCTATTGTCCTGATATTTAACCTTTTCCTTAGAGTTGGGATAGCATGTATCCCAAGAATACGGCCCCAAGGAGGAATATATATATATATATATATATATATATATATATATATATATATATATATATATATATATGTATATCTATATGTATATCTATATGTATATATATATATATACATATATATGTATATCTATATGTATATATATATATATATATATGTATATATATATGTATATCTATATGTATATATATATATATATATATATGTATATCTATATGTATATATATATATATATATATATATATATATATATATATATATATATATATATATATATATATATATATATATATATATATATGTATATCTATATGTATATCTATATGTATATATATATATATATATATATATATATATATGTATATATATATGTATATCTATATATATATATATATATATATATATATATATATATATGTATATCTATATGTATATATATATATATATATATATGTATATATATATGTATATCTATATGTATATCTATATGTATATCTATATGTATATATATATATATATATATATATATATGTATATATATATGTATATATATATATATATATATATGTATATATATATGTATATCTATATGTATATATATATATATATATGTATATCTATATGTATATATATATATATATATATATATATATATATATATATATATATATATATGTATATATATATATATATATATATATATATATATATATGTATATATATATATATATATATATATATGTATATATATATATATATATATATATATATATATATATGTATATCTATAGTATATATATCTATATGTATATATATATATATATATATATATATATATGTATATATGTATGTATATATATGTATATATATATATATATATATATATATATATGTATATATATACATATGTATATATATACATATATACATATATATATATATATATATATATATATATATATATATATATATATATATATATATATACTAGCTGAAAACCCGCACTTCGCCACGGAGTACATTCAAATTAAATAGAACGGTCAATGTATGCAATTAA